>JAODAL010024909.1:0-59629 GCA_025379985.1 Phyllomedusa bahiana | reverse complement strand
CAAGGGACCTTCTCCCTGCCTCCCCTTATCACTCCTCACAAAACCCTCTCCAAGACTTCCCCCTGTTTAAACCCACACTCGGGAACTCACTGCCCCATCAAATCAGACTCCCCTCCACTTTCACCACTTCAAAAGCAACCTGAAAACCCATTTTTTTCGGGCTTGCCTACAACCCTCACAAATTTGTCAACTTCCCCACAACATTTTCTGCCCCTCACCCCTGTCTCTTTCCCCCCTCCTTGAAATTTGTAAGCCCCGGGGGCAGGGTCCCTCCCCCCTCTGTCTCCCAATTTGTCATTATCCCTTATATTGTACTCTTTGACTTATTAATGTATTTAACCCCCCAATGTACACCCCCCGGATTCAAGGGCGCTCTAAAATACTTAAAATAATAATAATAATAATATTCCCACCTGCTACTCATGCCCCCCAGGAGTTTTAAAAGGATTTAAAAGGAAATCATTAGGATGGAATATCCGAGAACCCCCCCCAAAAAATTGTCGCTCGGGATCAAGAGCCGGAAAAGGGAGAACACAGTGCTCCCCTGTATGGGAACCCCATAGAACAAAATGAGAACACGGTGCTCCCCGTACGGGAAACTCCAAAGAGCAGAATGTAAGCCGATACAACCTGACCTACATTTTTGGGGGGACCCGCACCATTAAATTTGATGACGTTTTCTAGCAATATGCATCAATATCAGGAAACCCCTTTTCACTGCATCCTTTATTCCCTCAGAGCCGGCGCTGTCTGCCCCCTCATGTTTTTAACCTGCAGCTTCCCCAAACACGTATCAGTAATTTTTTTAGGTGTCCTTATGTTTTTATGTTACACTTATATTTAAACTTTAGTATATACATTTTTACACTTTTTATTGATACTTTTGGGTAAACTTCTTGTGACTTTCTTCTTTTTTAGGTACTTTTTATCAAACTTTTTTACTTATTTTTAAACTATTTTTCCTTTTTTGGTATGCGTACTATATTACTTTTAGGTTACTTTTTTGTGTTTTCCCCCTTTTTAGGTATCCTTTCTTTTACTTTAAAGGGAATCGTCACAAAAAATGACTTATGTTTAACTCAAGTTTTTATGTTAAAACATTTTTCCGAATTTTTTTTTATTTATTTTAATTTTCCCCTTTTTTTACTTTTTAATTTTTTTTAAAAATTCTTAAGTCCCCGCGTTTTACTTTTGGGCCCCTAGGCCAAAAATCTGACATTTCCTTTCGAAAAAATATTCTCAGTTTTCTCCATAATCAGCACAAAATGTCACAGTTCCTCTTTTTACCTCCTGCACATGATTTCTTCCCCGGGCACAGACAGCAAAAAAAAACCCCCCCCATACAAGTGAGGGACTGATCAGCTTAAGGGGGTTTTTTTTTTGAATTGTTTTTTGCCTTCCTAATTTATAAATTGAATTTTAAATCCAGGGGCGGGTCTCTTTTCTCAGCAGGCGTGTCTCTCCTCTCAGCAGGCGTGTCTCTCCTCCCAGGAGTGGAGTCTCCCCTCACTGAAGAACTGTGACATCATCATTCTGTGTTAGCAGTGGAAGGGGAAGGATGTCTGGACACCTATGCAGCCTCCTGCATGCTTCATATGTCTGTAGAACCTTAAGCTTCAGGCTCCACAAGCTCCTTGCTGTGCTATAACCAGTTATACACAGAGCCTGAACTGATGAAACACATGTGAGGAATGCACACTGCCCCCCTCCTCCCCTTCTGTTATCAGGAGGCAGGAGACTGTATGAGTGTTTTATATGGAGGGAGCACAGGACATTAGACTGTGTCATATGAGGGGATCTATGAGTTAAACAGTCAGTGATTAGTCAGATCACTCACCTTAGAGCTGGGAGATGAGTATAGAGCCAGCAGCCCTCTTGCATAGCTGGCTTCACTTTCGTTTTTAACAGCTCAGAGGGGAGTAAACACAGAGTGTGCAGGCAGCCAATCACAGTGCAGGGGGCATGTCCTGGGCGTTTCCAGTCTGGGGGCGTATCCCATCAGACTGAATGAAATATCAGTCAGCCAATCACAGTGCAGGGCGTGCCCAGGGTGGAATATGCCTGGAGGTGTGTTCCGACTATCCAATCACAGAAAAGGGGGCGTGTCCCAACTAGCAGCAGCAGAAATAGAAAACAGATGCACAGAAAAGCTCATATCTACTATACCAAGTGACTTAGGTAATGCAACCCAATTACAAAAGTGATTATTTTTACTGTCCCATAATCGAGACATGACTTGTACGAAAAACCCTTAAAGGGGGTTTGCCGAGACAAAATCTTTCCCTCCAGAGCCCCGGCGAATTCAACAATCACGCTGATCATGAAGCTGCAGGGGGGGAGAGGGAGGGGGGGGAGGAAATCCAAGGGGGGTCTCAAAAATTTAAAAAATAATAAACAGTAAAACATTGGATTCAAATACAGCAAAACCCGCCCAACTGCACTGTTTAGGAGGACCTTACGCTAAAGCTAATGTAAAAAAATCACGGGGCTGAAAGAGAGAAGATGCACAAGCCAACACAAAGCAGCAAAAGGGCCGTGACATGTACACTGAAAAAAAAAAAAAACTAAACTTGTGGCTCGTTACAAAAGAAAAACACCTATTCTAACAGCAGCTGAAAGCTCCCTTTATGTTCCTGTCATCAATAAAGCAGGGATCAATCACTCTACAACTAGTTTATTTTGATACAAAAAAAAACAAATTTCACCCCCGGGGCCTTAAAAACTTCTGCAGCTCATCTCAAACCCGCAAGCCCGTCCAGCTTTGTCAGTCATATCAAAAAAGCTTTTTTAAATAACAAGGGGCAGGGAAGGCAGCCTGTACCTCCAGACGCAATTTTTTTTAATCACATATATTTAAAAAGTGATTAAAAACCCTTTTGGGGGATCCCACGTCAAAATAATCGTGGGAAAACCCCTTTAAGTCTCCTATGTGCTGAAGCACTGAAAGCACTCCTTTACTCTGTAAAGCACGCAAAAAAAGGCCTATGGCCAAAGTGAAAGCTGCAAGACTTAAGAAATATTAAAAAATATTGAACGTGGTATGAATTTATTTTTTTTTTTAAAATTCCCAAAAATTGTTTAACATAAAAAAAACTTAAAAATGACTCATTTTTTGACGACACATTCCCTTTTATTTTTAGGTTATTTTATTTATTTCTGATTTAGATACACTCATAATACATTTAGATAAATTTTTGTGAAATTTTTTTTTCCCCTTAAAAAAAAAAACAAGTCACAATCGCAGACAAATTGAAAACCAACACAAAAAACAATTTAAAATGTCTAAAACCAAGAAGGCAATTGGGGCCCAAAACCCGAAAACCCCGGTAAGTTTCAAACCATCACTCATCAGAAACTAGTGCTTAAAACTCTCAGCCCCAAGTAAACCCCAAAAAACAAGGATCAGAGGACAAGGCAAGCATTTAGTGTTCATAAACCATATAGAGCCACAAACCAGAGAGAAGACGTTTTTTAAGGAATTTCTTTTTAATTCACTAATTTTAAAACGTTTATATTTCTAACTTAGAAGACTTTGCAATTTTTTTTTCTGCCCTTTCCCCAAAATTTAAAAAACTAATGGGCCCACATGAATGAAAACGTCGAGGTCTAAAACCCCCACTTCTTGCCCATAGCAACCAACAAGCCCAAGAAACCAATCAACGCCCCTTTTTAATTTCTCCAGACAGTTAAATGAAATTTAAAAGGGCGCGCTGATTTTTTGCAGGGCTTGATTGGGTTTCTATGGGGTCTGATTTGGGTTTTTTTTTGGGCAAGAAAAAGGGGTTTTTTGACCTACAGTTTTCATACATGTGGCCCCCAAATATGCAAAGAAAATGGGATTTCAGCAAGACAACCCAAAAACATAAAATGTCTAAAGCACAATAGGTTACACATAAGAAAGAGAATAGATAAAATGTTGAGAAGAACAACTAAACCAAAATTTCTCTAAAGGTAACATCAATGCCTAAAAAGAAAACTAAATCATGGAAAAGAGGGCACATACATCCTCTCAGTTTTAAAACGGGAAAGATGGAACATTGAATAAAGTGGGTGCGTGGGAAGAGAATTTTGGAGACGAGATTTTAACCCAAGTGAAAATGCGCCGGGTGTAACTGGGGTAAAAAAAAGGTTTTGCAAAGCTCATATAAATCAAATAAAAAAAATTTTGCAGTACTGTTTTATTCCATGCATCATGGGGGGCGAAGTTTTTTCAATCAACTCATGTACAATGCAACAGCTGGCAAGTTACCAAAACCCTGAATCAAAAGGGGGGGTGCTGTGCAATTAGAGATGTCAGACTGACAAAATTTTGGAGTTAAAATGCGCCTGGTTTTAACGGAGAAATAAAAAGAATAAAAACAGAATTTTTTAACAGAATATGATGCCAATAAATCCTGCATCAGGGAGAGTCTTCCCCTATATCAGACTTACAAGGACATTTCCCTAAGAGGAACAGCTGAGCAATTTTCTCTCAGACCCAATCAGAAGGGGGGCTTGTAATAAAAACTAATAAATTTGCACTCAGATGAACTACAGAATAAACAAGACTAAGCAAACAAGAAAAAAAAAATGATTTGCGATTGTTTTACTTGCAAGCATCAGGGAGAATAGTCTTCCTCTTAAGATTCCAGTAAATTTGACTGTTAAAACTGAAAAGAAGAACGCTGACAAGTTCTCTACAGACCCTAAAACAAAAAGGGGTACGGGAAGAGGGTTTGTGTAGACGATTGAAAACTGGAGTTTGAAATGCAGCACGGGAGTAACTGGAGCATAAACAATGTTTATGAAAAACATAATAAAAAGATTTTGCAGCACTGTATACTTTCAGCGCATTATGGGAGAGTTTTTTGCTTTATCAACTCCTTTACAATTGTACACTACCCTAATGAAAGAAAAAGCAGGTTCCAAAACAGACCTTAAAACAATGGGGTTGTGCGTCAATAAAAGATTGTGCAGAATATGCAAAGTGTTGAATTTCGCTCTGGATGTAACTGGAGTAAAACAATGAAAAGCCTAAATATAAAAAAATAAAGAAAATATTTTGCTTTTTTGTTTTCCCTTTGTATATTTTTCCAGTGCATCATGAGATGTGTTTTTCTCTGGGCCAACCCCCAGGGGAATAAAAGGCCCCGACAAGTAACTTGGATTTGATGTTTATCTGCATTTACATCGACAGAAGCGGCAAAAAAGCAAGATGCGAGTTAAAGGCCGAAAACAGATTTTTTACAATACCTTTTGGGGGCCCTCAAATGAAGTACCCACCTGGGCCAGAACAGCTAAACGGGTGGGCCCCTAGAAAAAACTCCACTGTTTCCCAAGCCTCCAGCTGACACTGGCCCTCTAAATCAACTAAAGTGCAAAACAGCTCAAATAAACAGTAAAGCAATTCTGAAGACCCTGAATTAAAAGGGGAGTGCTTGCAATGGACAAGTAAGACTGAGCACCATCGGATTTGAGAATGCAGCTCTGATTAACGGAGTATAAAAAAAGCTATAAAAACAGCAAAATGCAAAAAAAAAAAAATTATTTTGCAGCCTTGAAATACTTCTAGTGCATCTGGAGATTATCTTCTCTAGGCTCAGACTGGCCCAAAGGGGAATAGGAGGGCCCCTGAGCATGGTAGATTAGAGTTGATTTTTAACTGCATTTACATCCTTAGAAGAGGCAAGAAAGCAAGATGCAGAGTATAGGAGGCCTGTACAGACATTTACAATATCGCTGTAGGGTGGACCCCCCCAAATGTAAAACTCCACTGCTGGGAAAGAAAAACTCAACTAGTGGGCCCCTAAATCAATCCATCTGTGTGCCCAAGGGTTCCAGTCCAACACTGGTCCCTCAAAAACAACTCAGGTACAACTGCTAAATGAAGAGCAGTAAAGCAAGTTCTACGAGACCCGAATCAAAGGGGGTCTGTGCAATGAGACAAGTGAAGACGAAAAAACTTTGAGACCTCGGTTTACATATCTTGACAAACATTTAAGCTGCCCCCGAATTTTAACGTGGGCTCAAAACGGGCAGTCCTATCCTATCTTTACCTCTCAATCGAGCCAATCAAGCCCCTACTGGCACCGACCTCCATTTTCAGAGAGAAAAAAAAAAAAACACCCCAAACCACAAAGCTGCCCCTTTTAAACACCTGTGAAGTGGGGGGGGGACAGAAACCCAAAATGGAACACCTCTTCTTCCCCTATAGGGTTAAAAACAATGTAAACCAAGTAAACGATTTTCTGCACACAAAAACATTTCTGAAAAAACGTATGCAAACCTGGGTCCACTGGCAGGGGGTCGGGCAAAACATTTTAACATGACACACACAGACCGCCGCCAGCGGCACATTTCGCAAAAAGGGCAAAACACACCGAAAACCCAAAAAAGCATTTATGCTATCTATCATACATGAAAAAAAATTTGAACCCGTTTTACATATCTTTATCAGAACTGTTTAAAAATGCCCACGACTTTCAACCCGGGCTCAACGGGGAGTCCTATCCTATCTTTACCTCTCAACGACCCAAACAGGCCTCCACGGCACCGACCTCCATTATTCAAGAGAAAAATAAAAAAACACCCAAACCCGCAAAGGGGTGCCCTTCTTATGACAGCCTGTGAGAGGGGCGGGGGACGAAACCAAAAAGGAAGCACCTCTTTTCCCTATGTTTAAAATCAATGACACCAATATAACGTAGTTTTTTGCACACAAAACATTTCTGAAAAAACTTGCAAACCTGGTGCCACTGGGAGGGGTCGGCACACATGTAATTTTAAAAAAGACACACCAGACCCCCCGCCACGGGACATTCGCAAAAAGGGGAATACACTACGTCGAAATCCCTAAAGAAGCATTTATGCTATCAACAACAGAAAAAAACTTTTTGAGACCTCGGGTTTCACATATCTTGACAGAACATGTTTTAACTGCCCCCGACTTTCAAAATGGCTCAAATCGGGGCAGTCCCTTTCCCATCTTACCCCTCAAACGAGCCAACATCCCTTTTACTGGGTCACCGCCCCATTATTCAAGAGAAAAAATAAAAAAACACCCAAACCCGCAAAGCTGCCCTTTTTTATGACAGCCTGTGAGAGTGGGGGGGGGACAGAAAACAAAATGGAAGCGCCCTTCCTTCCCAAAAAGGTTAAAATCAATTATACCAAGTATAACGTATGTTTTTCACACAAAAAAAATTTCTGAAAAAACGTATGCAAACCTGGGGGCCACGGCAGGGCTGCGGCACACATTAATTATACAGTACACACACGACCGCCGCCACGGACATTTCTGCAAGAAGGGCAAAACACATCGAAACCCTAAAAAAGCATTTATCTATCTATCAACTAAAAAAATTTTAGACTCTCGGTTCACAATCCCTTTATCAAACATGTTTTTAAACTGCCCACGACTTTTAACGTGGGCCAAATGGGGATCCCATCCTATCTTTACCCCTCAAACGAGCCAATCACCTCTCATGGGGCACCCACCTCCATTAAACAGAAGAAAAAATAAAAAAAACCCCAACCCAAAACGCCCTTTTTAGACAGCCTTGGGGAATGGGCGGGACAGAAACCCAAAAGGAAGCACCTCTCCCCCCCATAAGGTTAAAATCAAGTTAAAACCCAAGATAACGAATTTTTCTGCCACAAAAACAAATTTTGAAAAAACGATAAAAAGGAAGACTAGCACCAACTGGGGTTGGGGAATGCAGCCTGGATGTAACGGAGTAAAACAAGGCCATACAAAGCAGCAAATATTTAGAAGATGAGGATGTGGTCTTGTTTGTTGCCATTACTCTGATACTAGCATACGCAGAAGATAAGAAGCAGAATAAGACTGCACATCTGACCAGGTAACACAGTAATGACATCACAGGAATTCTTCAGAGGAGCCTAATGAAGCTGTGTTAAGTGCTTCTGTAGCTCAGAAGGATTCCTGGGCCTTTCAAGTGCATCAATTACCCATTGTATCCCCCCCCCCCTCCCATTGTCTCGTGTACCCAGCACTCTCCATAGAAGATGCAAATCACAGGTGATCATACCAAAGGGATTAACAAACATGGTACAGTGTAGGGGGGGCAGCACCTTCCTGCTGGCGATTACCCTCCTGGAACAATGCGCCATTGTCATCTCCAAGTGTTGAACTCTTCCCATTAGCGAGCGCGCGGCTTTCATCTACTCGCCGCCTTCTCCATATTCATATTGTTTCGTTTCTGTAAGAATCGTCAACGACAGCGAAGAATTTCAATTAGGCGTTAATTATGTCGCTGGAAGATTAGAAGATTGTATGGAGCAAACAAAGTAAAAAGTAACAAATAAATGTCTCTAATGCATGAAGCAGAGGATGCGCGGAGCCTGCGGGAGGGGAGGGGGCGCAAACATCCAGCAACTTCCCCACACAACAAGTTTTTGTCATTTTTTTCGAATGTATCGAAAATGAACCAAAAATCAACTTTCGAAAAGTTCTCATCCAACATTTCCTATTGTTTTTGTGCCTGCAGCTCCCATGCAGAACAATGCGCTGCATGGTGCTAGACTGAAGACTGTGTGTAGTCTCTATGTTGGGCATGTGTAATCAGATCCTGCAGTCCCACAAAACACAATGTAACAAGAGACATCTCTAATGCTCTAATACTTGTCAACTGGATTTCTGGAAGGAGAGTCCTCCCGGGAACTTGAAAAAGTTGTTAAAGGGGTTTTGTCAAGAAGTGATTTCCTCACCTAACAGGCTGAAATGTCCTCTTGGGCCTTGAAAAAAGGGGCGTTGTGTTTCTGTGTTTAAAAAAACAAGTACCTCCTCTGTGATGTCATCGCTCCACCTCCATGCACGCTCCCAGGCTGATATTCAGTCTCTGTAGTTGAGCAAACTTTGTTTGGCTAAACCACAGAGGAGAACTGTATTGTGCACAAGCTCTACAGGTTTTGTTTTCTCCCTCATATCTGCTCAGGAGAGAAGATTAGATCCAAGCAGGCAGTGTTCATGAACAGATACCGAGGGGGAGGGAGGAGCAGGGAGTGTCTTCATTTTTAGTCAGATTATTACATTAAAACCAGCAGATTCTCTATACAACAGGCAGAGGCATTATTCTCCCCCTCACTTCAAAGCTTTATGTGCCCAGACATCAGATAAGAAGTGCAAACAAGGCCAGATCAGCTCCTGGTCATAGCTAATGTAAACAGTCAGGAAACTAAGGGCATCTAGGCAAAGCTGCAGCTCTCACAGGCTATTCTTTTTTTAATCACATGCATTTAGAAAAGTGATTAAATACCCATTTTGGAGGATCCCACGTCAACATTACATCGTGGCAAAACAACTTTAAGTCTCCCTGGTGGGCTGGATAGTGCTGGCTCAGAAGCCGTGCCTGCACTATCCGCAGCAGGAGTCGGCTGTAATGTCCTGCTAGCTGTGACCACACCTGTTTAACCCCATAGTCTAAAAAAAAAGTTTGGTCTGCATATCCTAAAAAGATTTTTTGGCATAAATGAGCATAGGTGCCCGCAGGTGTGGCAACAAAATGCAAACACAAACCAATATCAGCAGCTCTACTAGCACTAAAAACAGTCAAAGGGAATGTAGGAATTATTGGAAAAGCATTTCTGCTACTTTAGATACATGAAAACCTGAGGTTCTTTGTGCACATTTTGATCAAAACTGTATAAACCCACCTGCTATCGTCAAGGCAACCTCAATACAGATGGGAACCTACTCTATATGTTACCTCTCCTGGTGCCTGTTCAGACCTCCACATTTCAGGGAGAGAAGATTCCGGCTCCAAGCTTCTCTGCATTGTTGTTTATATCAATGCGGAATAAAATGTATCTGGAATTAGATCAATGCAGAGTAGCTTGTAGCTGGAATCTTCTTTACCTGAAATGTGGAGTTCTGAACAGGCATCAGGAGAGGTATCACAGAGCAGGTTCCCATCTGTATTGAGGTCACCTTGTCGATGGCAGGTGGGCTTCTACAGTTTTGATCAAAAATATACATGAAGAACCTCAAGTTTTCAGTATCTGAAGTAGCAGAAATGCTTTTCCAAAAAATCCTATGTTCTCTTGACTGTTTTTTAGTGCTTGTAGAGCTGCTGATATTGGGTTGTGTTTAACCCCATAGATGCCTTGGACAATATCAGCCACAGCATCTATTTGTTAAAGGAGAAAAATCAAAAGTTTACCAGTAGAAGCCATTAAGCTACAAAAAGAAAACAAGCAGTATAGGACTGGAGTGCTTGGGCTCACCAGAGGAGTTAATTCTCGGGATCCACCAGTGGAGATGATTCTTGGAAACCACCGAGAGTGTTTCTTGGGGCCCACCTGGAATGAATCTTGGGGCCCCCCAGTGGAGATGTTTTTGGGGGCCCCCACCATTTGGGAGTTATTCTGGGGCCCAAAAGGGGAGTGATTCTTGGGGGCCCCACTATGGAGTTGATTTTGGGGGCCCACCAGTGGAGAATAATTGGGCCCCATGGAGTTGATTCTTGGGCCCCAAACCAGTGGGGTTTTTCTTGGGGTCCCCGTGGAGTTGATTTTTGGTGTCCACCAGGGAGATATTCTTAGGGCCCCCCAGGGGAGTTGATTCTGGGGCCCCACTAGTGGATTGATTCTTAAGCAACCAGTGAAGATGATTATTGGGGCCGCTTGAGTTGTTTTTGGGGGCCCAAGTGAATTTTATTCTTGGGGGAACCAGTGGAGTTGTTTCTTGGGGCTCACCAGGGGGTTTGATTCTTGGGGCCCACCAGGGAGATGATTATTGGGCCCCAGTGGAGTTGATTTTTGGGGGCCCACAGGGGATGATTCTTGGGGCTCCCAGTGGGGCTGATTTTTGGGGGCTAAGGGGGGGAGCTATTCTTGGGGGGCCCCCAGTGGAAAAATTTTTATTGGGGCCCCGGGCTGTGATTTGGGTTGTTTTAAACCCAAAAAGTTTGGACATATCAGCCACGTCTTTTGGTTGGGGAAAAAATTTGATAAAGTTTAACCTGTGCAAAAACTATTAACTAAGAAAAAACAAGCAGTAAGGTGGAGTGCTTGGGCTCCCCAGAGGTTTTTAAATTTCGGGTCCACCAGTGGAGATATTTTTGGAAACCAGTAGAGATGAATCGGGGGCCCACCGGGGAGATTTTCCCTTGGGGCCCCCAGGGAGATTTTCTGGGCCCCCCATGGAGTTATTTTTGGGGCCCACCAGTAGTTGATTTTGGGGCCCCCTATGGAGTTGTTTCTTGGGCCCACCAGGGAGATGATTATTGGGGCCACCAGGGGAGTTGATTTTTGGGGGTCCACCGTGGAGATGATTTTGGGTCCCCCATGGATTGATTCTTGGTGTCCCACCGTGGAGATGATTTTTGGGCCCACCAGTGGGATTTTGATTCTTGGGGCCCCACTATGGATTTGATTCTTGAAGCATACCATGAAGATGATTATTGGGGCCAGCATTGGATTGATTTTTGGGGGCCCCCACTATGAAGTTGATTTTTGGGCCACCAGTGGATTATTTTTGGGGGCTCCCCCAGGGAGTTGATTTTTGGGCCCCCCAGTGGAGATGATTTTTGGGGCCCCCCGTGGAGTTGATTTTTGGGGGCCCCACAGTGGATGATTTTTGGGGGCTCCCCAGTGAGCGATTCTTGGGGCTACCATGGAGCGATTCTTGGGCCCCCATGGAGATTGATTTTTGGGGGCCACCAGGGGACTGATTCTTGGGGTCCCCCAGTGGAAATTTCTTGGCCCACCATGGACTGACCTTTGGGTCCACCATGAAGTTGATTCTGGACCCCCATTGGACAATCTTATCAAACTTGAAAGACTGTGAGTAGCAAGGGGCTGGGGCAGGGGATTTTGGGTGCTTTACAGGGGTGCGGTTTTGATGCGTTTTTTATGCGTTTTTTGTGCAGGAACACACAACAAACGCATCCAAAAAAAATGCATCAAAAACACACCAAAACCGCACCGTGTGAAAGCACCTTTGGGAACCGGGGTGAGACTTCTGTAACATTTTATCATCTTTGAATCTGGCCAAAAATAGTATTGCTGGGCAGTGTGAGGCTAGGGTACTGACAATGAATGGGGCGGAAGTGGAAAACCAAGCATGAAGAGTCCGTGGAACTGAGCCCCATCCAAGACGTGCAACTCTGAGCCCCCAATTTGATCAGAGGGAAAATTTTATCCCTGCCCTAGTATTTATCCCCCCATGAAAATACTAAGGGCTGTGCACCTATATACACTACTCCAAAATTTTTTCATTTTTGGCATTTGGGTTAAAATTTCAGGATGATAAAAATTTCTTAATCGGCCCTAAAGAGCCCATCTGTTCCCTTAATGCACTTACCCAAATGTTTAATGTTTCAGGACTTTTGCACAACTTGCGATCTTAAAAGGACTTAATGGCAAAATTCCCAACAGGAGTTTGATCCCTGAATTGCGCAATACATTTAGAGGATCAATGTGAATTGGGATTTAAACCGTCCTCCTCATCCTGCTGTTCACATTGTGACATCATGAGACCAAGACAACATCTTACAATTGGTCAGCAGGACCTCGCCATTGCAAGGCTTCAAGCAGGATGCTCTCAGACAGAAGTGACCACTGAGCTTAGTGTGTCCCAGAGTATCATCAGCAGGTTGTATCAGAGATACAGAGAGACTGGAAGAGTCACAGAAAGGCAAAGAAGTGGACATCCTTTGTCTCCGTCACAGACTGATGAGCGCTTCATTGTAACCAATGTCCTGCGGAGCCGGATAATGATGCTGCACAACTCCAGGCAGGTTTAAGGGAGGTGACAGGCCCCAAGTGTCACAGACTATTTGTAACCGGTTACATCCGTCTAGTGGGATGCAATTAAAGCCCCAGAGGTACATGGAGGAAGCCACTCGGGGCAGATACTGATGAACAATTGCTCACACCTACTGTCCATGAGGGGGGCAATTGTTTAGTTCATAACTGCTGTAAGGTGGCAACAGCAGGAAAGGTGTACAATGGAGTGTACATCCCGGCCAATGTCCTGGCATGCACCTTTCAATGTCCAAACACATGCCCCCAAGGTAAGGAGACTTGGGGGAATGAAAGGCCAAACTTCAGTAGGTGTCGACAGTTTAGACAGTCGACATATGTTTAACAATGCGGTTAATATGTTAGTATGGCTTCAGCCATTTCCTGGGTCTGCCTTTAATTGGGAGTGTGCATAGAGCGGGTGGGGGGGGGTGTCACTTCCATGACTCCACTCCGGGTTTACCTGGAGTTTATGAGGTCAGAGGTAAGCTGATCTGGGTGGTGATAAAACCCCTGGCAACTTCAAGGGTTGGTGGAGTTCTGCTGGAAAACCAGCAGGGTGAACTGCAGACTGACAGTAATCTCTGACCTCTGTTTAGTTAGGCCCAGACGGGCCGGCGTTTTGTTTTTGATTGTGTTTGTGCATGCCCTTGCACGTTGTACTTTCTGTTTGCTGCTAACTAAAATACAGACGCCCTGTATTTTCACCTGGAATACGTCTCTGTCTCTGCCTGAACACGTGAAGTCACGATCCCAGAGCCGCTAAAGCTCACAAATGGTGGAGACGCATTGGGCAAAAATAGAGGAAGTACTCTTCTGAGACAGAGGGAAAAAACGTATGTCCTGGGTGCAAGCAGCTACCGCACGGTCAGCAGAGGCGACTAAATGGATGAGTTGATGAAGAGCTAATTCAAGCCAACGGTAACCTCAGCTGATGGCTGCCAAGCCAGCAGAAAGCGCACCATGAAGACACCATCCGCGGCGCAAGCGGAGGACGAATCGACTGCTAATCGAGACCAACCAGGCCACGGTGAAAGAGCAACAGCAGGTAAACCACACGCTGCAGCAACAGCTACAGGCCTTGGCTGCAAGGCCAGAAGTACCAACAAGCGCTCAGTTCACGGCCCGCCAGTTAGTGCAGGTTCCTGCGCAAAGATGTCCGCGGATGACGACATCGAGGCCTACCTGGGGACCTTTGAGCGGATAGCAGCGAGATGAGCGTGCCGGGGACCAGTGGCGGAAGTCCTGGCTCCCTTCCTAACGGGCGAACCGCAGAAGGCGCCTACTTCGACCTGCGTGTCCAAGACGCCTAGGACTACAACAAACTGCGGGGGGAGATCATAGCCCGACTGGGGGTCACCCTGGCACGGACGGGCCCGAGAGTAAATGCCTGGGAGTTTAATCCGGCCAAGGACGGCCAGGTTCACAAATGTACGACCTGTTCACACATTACCAACAAGTGGCTACAGCCGGAGACCACACCTGCCAGGTGGCTACGAGCGTGTGGTCTGTGACCGTTTGTGCGGGCCCTTCACATCAGCTCAGAGGTGCGTGGGGTTACACCGACCCAAAAAGCGTGGACGAATTGGTCGCGGTTGTGGAACGGTACAAGCGCTTACAGAGGGAGTTCCTGCAGGTTCCTACATACCCCGAGGGAATCCGCAGACCTCCAACCGCGTAAGAACTGCTCCTGTCCCGAAAGGGGGTTCCCCGGGTATTAGGAAGGGGGAGAGGCCTCCTAACCCCAAAACGCGACCTGTTTATATGGGTCCGGGACCCCTTAGTCTGCTGGCGATGCCAAGGTCTGGGACATGTGGGCGGCATGTTGCCGGGCAGGGAGGAACCCAATGAATGTGGGTTGGGGAGGCGTACCTCCTGGTTTGCCCGGCCGTCATATTCACTCGGGTCGCTACTGGAAAAGGACCGACGAGAGTGCCCTGTTACCATTAATGGACATTTGGTGCAGGCCCTCCGGACTCGGGGAGCTTAGTGGACCCTTGTGCAAGCCTGACTGGTGAGCCCAGAGCAACTACTCTCACGACGGATAGGGGTTGTTTGTATCCATGGGGACTCCAGGGACTCCCCCACTGCCATACTGGCAATAGAGATGCCTGTGGGAGTCACCCAACATGGGTGGCCCGTGGTGACCAGTTTACTTAACAGCGCAGTTACTTGGCTTGTGACTTTCCGCTGTTTTGGGACCTGTGGGGAAATAAAACTCATAAAATGTATAAGATGTACCTGCTGTAAATGGACGTGTGCCAAACAAGTGGTTAATGTTGGACCTGTGCCTTTTCCACTTGGTCGGTCTGGCTGGAGACCCAGAGGGAGACCCCCTTGAGTTAGAACTCTCCTCCTTGCCAGTCTCGGAGAGGGAATTTTGGCCACCATAACAAGTGAGGGACCCTAACTGGGTAACGATTGGAAAAAGAGTAAAGGTCATTGATGGGGAGACGCAGGAAACCAGGGGAGGAGTTGGTCTACCCGCACTTCGCCGTACGGGGACAATTTTTATAACGGGTGAGAAAGACGCCAACAGAGGTGATGGAACAGTGGTAGTACCCCGAAACACATGTCCGTATGATCTTAAGCTGGCACATTCCATGTGTTGGGGGGGACACTTGGGGGGCGGAGAACACTAGGGAGCGGGTGGAGCGTACTTTTATGGCCCGGCATCTACAAGGCAGTGGATGAATTCTGTCAGTCCTGCCCGGAGTATCAGGTCCATGCCCCTTAGGACACCATTTCAGGAGTCCATTGGTTCTCTCCCATTTATAGAGGTACAATTTGAGCGGATTGCATGGATCTGGTCGGTCCCCTCACCTAAATCAGCTAGAGGGCACCAGATATCTTGGTTGTACTGGATTTTGCCACCCGCTACCCTGAAGCTATAGCCCTCCAGAAATACCTCCTCAAAGGGATAGCTAGTGAGCTGTTTCAGCTATTCACCCGTACAGGGATTCCCCAAGGAGATCCAGACCGATCAGGGTACCCCGTTTATGTCAAGGTAACCAAAGAGCTATGCCGCCTGACTAAAAATTGCCCACCTGCGCACCTCCGTGTTACATCCCCCAGACCGATGGTCTGGTCAGAGCGCTTTATAAAACCCTTAAAGGGATGTTAAAAAAGGTGGTGGACAGGTGGTGGGACCACCTGTTGCCCTATCTTATGTTCGCCATCCGGGAAGTCCCACAGGCATCCACGGGGTTCTCTCCATTCGAGCTGCTATATGGGGAGACACCCTGAGGGCTCCTGGACATAGCCAGAGAAACATGGGAGCAAGAGGAAACCCTTACAGAAGTGTACATAGAGCATATAGCCGACATGCAGGACGGATCTCGGCATTTATGCCCATTGTGTAGGGAGAACATGCTACAGGCCCAGGAAAGCCCAGGCCCGGGTTTACAACAGGACCGCAAGAGTCAGTCTTTTAAGCCGGGGACAGGGTGCTCTGACCTTGTACCACTGTAGGTGCAAGTTCCTAGCTAATTGGCAAGGCCCCTATGAGATCTTGTGAAACGGGTGAGTGAGGGAATTACAAGGTTTTCCAGCCAGGAAAAGGAAAACCCTTACAAAATTACTATTAACCTCATCCAAACCCTGGAAGGGACCTGAGAAAGCTGGTGGCTGCATCGGGAGTCAGGGGAGTCCCAAACAAGGAGTTACCCCCGTCCGTATCGCGGAGTCCTTGTAAAGGTCCAGAGACAGGAGGTCCGGGGAGTTCCTACAGAGGAAACCGAGGGGTATTCTCTGAACTCCTGGCGGAACGATGTCATCCAACAAGGACATTGTCACCGAGCCGGACAAAAGGTGGGCTGAGACCATACAGGGTGCCAGAAGCCCAGAGGCAAGCCATTTTTCAGAAGAAGTGAGGAAAATGCTAGCCTGGGGGTAATAGAGAAGTCAAAGTGGGTGGTCCAGCCCCATCTGATTTATCCCTAAGCCAGCTGGTTGCTTGCGGTTTTGTGTATGAACTCCGCAAGTTTTTAAATGAAGTCTCCAAATTCGATGCCTACCCCATGCCAAGGGTCGACGAGCTGATCGAGAGGTTGGGATCAGCTAGGTATTTGACCACATTAGACCTCACCAAAGGGGTATTGGCAGGTTCCCCTCACAGATCAGGCCAAAGTGAACGCATCTTTTCCAACCAGTGGGACACTTCCTGAATGTCGTCCTCCCTTTGGGCACCCTGCGACCTTTCGAGGTTAATGGACACATCCTGCAGCCGCATAAAAACTACGCCGCCGCATACCTGGATGATGTGGTGATCTACAGCAACGATTGGGATTCGCATCTGGCTAAGGTGCAAGCAGTCCTGACGCGAAGGGGCCGACGGTCTAACGCGATGGCCAAACCACAGGAAGTGCGCAATAGGGCTAGAGGAGGCTCGCTCCCCCCCACCTCGGGTATATAATGGCCGAGGGGTCATCAATAACCAAGGTAGACAAGCTCGAGGCCATCAAATTGGCCTTCAACTGTGTCCAATGAAACAGGTTAGGAGCCTTCCTTGGCATTGCAGGTTACTACCAGGAGGTTTGTGCCAGCCTTTGCCACAATAGCTTGCCCCTCTCACAGATTCCCAAGGGAGCTAAATCCACCCTATGTAAAGTGGAACCAGAGGCTGAGCAAGCCTTTTTCTGAAACTTAAGGAGGTACTCTGTAAGGAGACCTGTTATGGTTACCCCTGATTTCAGAAGGGAAAATCTAGTACAGACGGATGTCCTCAGAGGGGGTTTAGGTGCAGTCCTGCCCCCCCCCCCCCCCCCCCCTCTTTTTTTTTTCTCCCAAAGGGGATTAATGGGGAAAGAGCACCCCGTCGGGGTACCTCAGCTGGAAGCTGTCGGATGGCAGAAAAGAATACTCCGATTGTAGGAGGGAAATGTCTGCTCTGAATGGGCAATCGAGGCGCTGAGGTACTATCTGGTGGGGAGGGCAATTTAGGGTGATCACTGAATCATCCCCCATTGAAATGGTGGCCCCAAAACAAAGGGAAGAATGCGAGGGTGACCCTGTGGTTCCTGGACTACAGGATTTTAAGTATACTGTGTAGAAACACCGTCCAGGGTCTCAACAAGCCAAATGGCAGACGCATTATCTAGAGTATTAGTTCGGGGCACAAGGTGCTCAGCCCCACGGGTTGAGGAGGGGGGGGGGGATTGAAGGTGGAAACAGCAGGAAGGTGTACAATGGAGTGTACTTTCACGGCCAGTGTCCATGGCATGCAACCTTTCAAGTCCAAACACATGCCCCCAAAAGTAAGGAGACTGGGGGAATGAAAGGGCCCAAACTTCAGTAGGTGTCGACAGTTTAGACTGTCGACATATGTTTAACATGAGGATATATGTTAGTATGGGCTTCAGCCATTTCCTGGGTCGGCCTTTCATTGGGGAGTGAGCATAGAGCAGGGGGGTGCTCACTTTCCCATGACTCCAACTCCGGGGTTTACCTGGAGTATAAAAGTCAAGCAGGTAAGCTGACTATGGGTGGTTAACACGCCTGGCTACCCTCAAGGACTTGGGTCGGAGTACTGATGGAAATCCAGCAGGGGTGAACTCACTGTAGACTGACAGTAAGCTGACCTCTGTTAGTAGAGCCCAGAGGCAGGCGTTTTGTTTTGTGTTTGTGCATGCCTTGCACGTTGTGCATTTCGGTTTGCTGCTCAAATAAAAATACAGAAGCCCTGTATTTTCACCATGGAATACGTCTCTGTCTCTGCATGAACACGTGAAGTCACGATCCCAGAGCCGCTAAAGCTCACACTGCACATTGGATAAGAACCAATTCCCACCAGTGGACAGAAGAGCCACAGTACCAAGCTTGGGAGATTTGTCAGGTACAAAAAATTATGATAAACAACGACTTGCACCCATATGAGGTAGGAAAATCATAGGTATTACAATCGGCACATTGAAAAGGCCTCTATAGGAGCAGTCATACAGTTACATGTAGTGCACCATGCTGGGTATACCCTATTGCTGACGCTCATTCGACTGAGTGGGTTGCCCAGCATATTCCAAGCGTTCACCACAAAATACTGACATGCCCTTAGTGATTGCGAGCACATAGGGGATGTCCCCACTGCACTGGTTTTTCGGCCGGTTTTTCAGACCGCCTGGAAAAACTGGCCGACAAATGAGAACAAATGCGCTCTATGAAAACCTGCAGCAGGTCCCCACTGCCGGGTCGGGGCAAAACATTGAGCAAGCACATTCTTCCGTCCGGTTTTCGGACAGAATATGTGCTTCTCAATGTGAAGGGGAGGGCTTTTCTCTGCTCATCGCGGAGAAAAGCCGCCCCCCTCCCCATCCCCACGGCCGTGGGGTATGTAGGCACAAAAACAAGGGGACAAATACCGGCCGGCAATACCAGACGGTATTTGTCCTATGCCGTGGGGATGCGGGACCTATAGCCTTAAGTTGATTATCTGAGTAAAGCCATTGTGCAATTCTTCAATGAGAGTACTACTCTATGCCTATGTCCGGCTGCACCATCTCTTGTGGAGCAGCCACCATAGGAAACATCAGCTCGGACCTTAGAGATAACCTTACTGCTATGGTTTAACATACACCCATAGCCCAATGAAGAAGGTTCTCATAGTCCACCCCGAGCGATGGGTGAAGCTCAGGATCAGCTTCCAGGTCACTAAGTTCTTAGATGCAGGTTTCTCTCTGGGTTGGAAGCATTCAGTCATCTTCCTTTGTGAGCACTTATTCATATCCTTGTCCTCACACATTCCTCCAATATGAGGATTGTTCTTATACTAAGTTCCATGATTTCTTTTTCTGTTTGTTATTGCCTAAATAGAAGGTACCCAGAAGAGGTCCGACAAGCATTGAGGGGAAATCTGTTGCATAGCAGTGAGAACTACCACCACCAAACCAGGGCATTTAACAGTTATGATGCCTTTACCAGACACAGCCTGGCCCACCAAGGAGGTAGTGAATCCCATGGTTGCACTGTGCCTAGCGCTTGTTTTCATCTGTACGTGATATACTTAAAAAACTATGGAGGAGCAGGGAGCATTGGCTTCCTGCCCTGATGACCACTTCCATGGGTTGCAAGCACAGGAGACATGATGTAATGGTGTCATCACTCCGCCTACATTGCTACTTCTTTTAGAGCACAGCCTACTTTAGACTTGAGACATACAGGATACCAGAAGTAGTGTCCTGGAGAAGGAGACATGAACTGACTGCACCAGACACAAACCGCAGGAGCAGTAAGCTCGGCGGGGGAACAGGGAGAGGGGAGTTTTATTTTTTATGTTCAGTTATTAAAAAGAGAGCTTTATTAAGGATGAGGTGACTACCCACCTACTGAGGGGTGGGGAGGGGGGGCGTTATTTCTTACCTAGCTACTGGGTGCCTACATACCTTCTTACTGAGGGCTTATATGCATACCTACTGTGGCCCATACATCTCTTATGGGATGGCCTATATACTACCTCAGGGAGTCCTATATATCACCAACTGGGAGACCTATATACCTATACCTACACAGGGGTGCTATATATCTTCATACTGGGATCAATAAACTTACTTATTTTCCACTATTCCTCACACAAATTTATCCAAAATCCCACCAACACCCAACCATTTTATACTAAAACTAATAATTTCTACACACACAACAACCATTTTCTTACACAACAAAAAAACTTTTTAAACACAACCAACAATTTATATTCACAAACAAACCATTTACACAACACCACCAATTCTTTAACACAACACCAATCTATTAACACACCATCAACCATATATTATCAACTAATATATTTTTCCCTTCACCAAAATACTTAATTCCTATAATCCTAACACCTACAAACACATTACCCATACAATACTATCCCTCATCCTCAACAAATAAAACAAAATACCAAATACCCATAAACTATCCTCCCCTCCCACACCACAATCTAAAACCCTACAAAACTTATACTATAATTAAATACAACCACCAACAATCCACATACACATACACAATATCATTCATACCCATACTAAACCCCTCATCCCAAATCACACCATATTAAGAAATATCACTTTATATAATACTTACACGTCTATTACAATTAAGAAAATTCATCCATCCAATGTAAAATATAAGATAATGCTATAGAAGTGTTATAAATGTGATTTAGTCATAAAAATTAAGTGATCCTTGAATCTATATGCACCATCTTATTCTTATTCTTTCCAATTTTGGTACTATTCTTATATTTTCATAATTCTAAATCAACATATCTTGTGTGTTTAAATTATCTCTATCATTGTTACATCTCCTATACTCTACTGTATGAGATTAATAATCAATTCTATTCCCTTGGATTGAATACATCTCTTACTCACTCCCACACAGAACTTAATACATCACTTCAAGACTAGTAGTGACATCTGTTCTTATATTGTCCTTATCATTCTTTTGAAATGTCCACTTCTTTTTATTTATTATGAATCATTTATCCGCAGAAGATCATCATGTTAAAGATCACTATAATATGATAATCTATTCTAACATCCTTACATATTTTCATCATTCTTCTTTAGAATTTCGCTGTGTATCCACCTAATTTTCTTTTGTGTTGTCTAGAGAGAATCAAAAGGTCCTCAATATTTAATGTAGTAGTCGCTAATTTTTAAAATCTATATATATATTTTAAGAAGGTGTCTACTAAGGACTCATCAATATAGATCTCCTGTGTGGGTGTCGCATCTGCTGCTATCTATACCATCGAGTATTATAGATCAAAGTAGTAATTTAAATTCACTATGAAGAGGAAAATACATTATATAAGTATAATCTCTCAAAATGGGTAGGTGTTATGTGTAAGTATTGTATACTCTGAATGAAAATCTAATATTACCATTCGTACCTCTCACTCCTCTCGCGACTCTTCGTTTTAGAACATCTTTAATTGTGTGATTAATTTTCTCTAATTAGATGTTAGGCTTTATTATTCTGCTCTCACTCGCAGATACACAGATCAATGTGTCAAAATTATATAGATATAGCTATCATTTTGATCCGTGTATATTGTGTCCCTCTCACACACCTCGAGCATTGTAGATTTTTAGTAATTTATTGATTAGCTGTGTATGTGTTGTGTCTGTGTTGTGTTGTGTGTGTGATGTGTGTGTGTGTGTGTCCGCAGATAGAGATCTCCCACACATCTCCCACTGGTGAGTAGATATTCTTTTGCACAACTACTTCATTATCATGGAAATTTAATACATAACTGTGTGCACTCTCACTCACTCGCTCGATGTGTCTGTGTGTACAGTGTTTTATTTCTTTGATCGAATTCTTACCTATATCAAAGAGAGACACTGAACGCTACACGTACATTCTAGCAAACCCACAAAACCACATACCATTCCAAAAAAACTAGCACTCTCTATCTGTGTAAATCCTGCTAATCCAACCTCTCCCCTTTCACCCAATAACAAACCTATGTGTCATAAATATATTGATCTCACTTTATAACGCACATTTGCTAATGATTTGTTGATGATTTGATTCTATACTGAAGTTTTTGCCCATCTTTTTAGCGTGTTCTATTAGTATGTTGATCTGGCGCGTTTTTTAGATTAGTATTTGTGTATGGTTGTTGGTGGTTGGTTCGGCGGATATGTATTAGGTATAAGTGTATTAATTGTTTGGTAGTCGTCGGACTTGTGTATGAGGTTATATCGCTTGAGCGAGCGATGAGCTACATGTGTAAGTTATTTAGAAAGATTGTGGTTTGATTCATTCTAGAGTGATCGTGTCTGCTCAGAGAGTTGATGTTTAGGGTTTAGGTTACTCTCAGTCACACCATAACAACCTCGTTGCCCATACACAACCCCGTTGAGACAACAACCCTCTTAAAGGGGCCACCACTCGCGAGAGAGAGATCAGAGATCGCGACCTTGTGTGTATATATAGAGATATGAGAGGTACTCGCAGCTAATTATAGTTCATATGTGGTAGCAGGTATAGTTATGGTTCTGTATAAGGGAGATCTTAGAGTGCATGGGATTTGTTGTGGTGTGTGTCAGCTTATTTGCATTCTGCGGTGTGCTAGATGAAGAGATAGAGAAGCTCTCACTCGCGCTCCTCACACGCCGGTTTGGAGTATGGTTTGGTGTAGTAACTCTATGAGTGTGTGGTATCTATGTCGTTGATTAGTGTGTGCGTTTCTTGTGGAGATGATATTGATGTGGAGAGTGAGATTTAGTGAAGTGTGTGAAGATGTTGAGATGTGGGGGCGTGGTGGTGTTGTAGTGGGGGTGTGGGGGGGTGATGGGTGGGTTGGTGGGGGGATGTTGGGGAGGTGTGGTGTTGTTTGGTGTGGGGGTTGGTAACGTGTTGTTGGAAGCTGGAGCGTATGTAGAGTTGTGAGTTGTCCTGGATGTGGCTATGTTGGGTTACCGGCCACTTTTAGGTCGGTTTCGGCCCATGCTAGGAAGGGTTGGACCCCCTTTTGCCTTCAGAACTGCCTCAATCTTCGTGATAGATTCAACAAGGTGTTGCATAAAACGATGCTCATTGGTACCAAGGGGCCAAAGAGTGCCAAGAAAATATTCCCCACACCATTGACACCACCCACCAGCATGAACCGTTGATTCAAAGGCAGGATGGATCCATGCTTTCATGTTGATTGAAGCCAAATTCTGACCTACCATCCGAATGTCGAGCAGAAATCGAGACTCATCAGACAGCAAGTATTTTTCAATCTTCTTACTGTCCAATTTCGATGAGCTTGGGGCAATTGGAGCCTCAGTTTCCTGTTCTTAGCTGAAAGGCGTGGCAACCCGGTGTGGGTCTTCTCTGCTGAGCCCATCTGCCCCAATGTTCCGCCGTACTGTGCGTTCAGAGATGCTCTTCTGCCTACCTTGGTTGTAACGGGTGGCTATTTGAGTCACTGTTTTTTGCCTTTCTATCAGCTCGAACCAGTTCTGCCCATTCTCCTTTGACCTCTGGCTCATCAACAAGCATTTCCGCCCACAGGACTGCCGTCACTGGATGTTTTTTCTTTTTCGGACCATTCTCTGTAAACTACTAGAGATGGTTCTGCGTGAAAAATCCAGGAGATCGCAGTTTCTGAAATATTCAGGACCAGCTCTTCAGGCACCAACAACCATTGCCACGTTCAAGGCACTCAATTCCACCTTTCTTTCCCCATACTGAATGCTCGGTTTGAACCTGCAGGAGGATTGTCTTGACCAGTCTACATGCCTAAATGCACTGAGTTGCTGCCATGTGATTGGCTGATTAGAAATTAAGTGTTAACAAGCAGTTGGACAGGTGTACCTAATAAAGTGGCCGGTGAGTGTATATAGGAGCTGTGAACCCCCCCCTCCCCTCCCACCTTCAAACCAATGAAGCCGCGGATTTGTTACTTTTTGCTGATGCCGGAGAATTCTGCTCCCGGCCCTCGGATGGGACCGTCCCCAATGAGCCGCGCGTCTCTTAAGGTTTTATTGCACGTTCTTCCCCAACATTTACACTTGGCGGTTATCCAGCCATTTCATTGCTCTCAGTACAGCTGCCATCTTTCCCAGGCTAATGGTTCTTCTGTATTAAGGGAGGAAATTCCGTGGTGGTATTATCTGCGCACAATTGATTAATGGATTCTGTTTCAAGAGCCAGTTAATAGAGAAGCAATTAGGAAAAGGAAAAAAAAAGAAAGCGCTGATCTACTGTGGATCACCAACTTCTCCTCAGCATGCTCAGCACCATTGGCCTCCAGGACACCGCTCTCGCTTGGTTCTCGTACTACTCTCTGACCGCACTTCAGTGTTCTCTCAGTTTTCTGTTCGACCTCCTGTCCTCTTCCTCTTGCTGTTGGAGTTTCCTCAGGGACTCAGTCTAGGTCTGCTCCTCTTTTCATTGTTACACAGCCCCCTTGGACAAACCATCAGTAGATTTGGCTTCCAGTACATCTCTATTCGGATGACACCCAATTATACACCTCCTCCCGTGACCATCACTCCAGGCACTTGCTACAAAACACCAGTGACTGTCTGTCCGCTGTCTCTGACATCATGTCTCTCTCCATTGAAACTAAACCTCACTAGACTGAACTTCTGTCTTTCCGCCATTACTAACCAAACCCCCCCCCCCCCCCCTGTTTTACTGTTTTGTATGTGGTAACACCATTTCTCCTATGCAGCAGGCGTGTCTAGGGGTTTTATTTGATTATCTCGATCTGACCTTCTCCCCATATATCCAATCCCTTGCCCGCTCCTGTCACTGCACCTCAAGATATAATTCTCAAAATCCGTCCATTTCTCACTGTGGTATTCGACTCAAACTTCATTTACTGCTCTTTCTCGTCTTGACTACTGCAATCCATGCTTATCGGGTCTCCCTCTCTGCAACTCTCCCCTCTCAATCTGTCAGAATGCAGCAGCCAGGATTGTCTTTCTCTCCAGCCGCTATACTGATGCCTCTACCCTGTGTCAGTCACTGCACTGGTTGCACATCCAGTACAGGATACAGTATTTAAACTCATGCATTCTCACCCATAAAAGACTATCACAGCGCTGCTCCTTCCCGACATCTCCTCCTAGTCTATGGCTTACCGCCCTACCCGTTGCTCTACGCTCTGCTTGATGATACAGACTACATTCCTCAATCATCCGGACCTCCATGCCCGCCTACAAGATTTCACCGTGCCCACTAATTCTCTGAATATGCTTACCGCGGGCGATCAGGCACTTCACAACCCTCACAGTTTAAGAGGGCCCTGAAAAATACATCTTCTCGGTTTGGCCACCAAGATCCCTAACTGCTATCACACACATCTGTTCACTCCTGCACTTGGGCACTCACAGGCACTTATCTGTATATAGATGTACAGTCTGGGGGCAGGTTACATCCTTTTTTCATGTAAACCACACCCTATTTAATGAAAACATGGCGGCCCTTTGTAAACTTGGCACTTATAACCGTATGTTTCAACCATACACCCTAATAGATTGTAAGATCTCTGGCAGGGCCCTCACACCTTGTGTCTCATTTGTAAGTACTTTTAAGGTGTAATGACTGTATGTTTACCCTTGAATTTGTAAAGTGCTGCGGAATATGTTGGCGCTATAGAAACAAAGATTATTATTATTATTATTATCTATGGCGCGTCCGCAAATGTAATCACCCCGGCAACATCCCACAAACTGTATCTCAGGTCTGTAAACTCAAGGCATGGGGCAAAGTATACAACAAGCCCTGATATTGTGTATTCATATCATGCCCAGAGATACAACATTGTCAGAGTGCACATTTCCGGATACGTCCAGGGGAGTCATGTGATCAGCGAAGGTAAAAATGGAGAGTCATGTGGATGTGCAAGAATCCCATATTGTGAGCTGCCCCCATAAAGCATCCGAGCGGCAGGGTCACCATAGCAAATGGATATTAGGTTGTGTTGTACTGAATAAGCAGGACGCCTCCTGCTCTGAGAGACGTTACTGATAAGTTTATGGTGTGAACGGTGCCAATAGCATTTATTTTGTGTCTGCTGCATTTTTCTGAGGATATCTTCTGTGGTTGGCGCTTAAGGGGTTGTCTCACTACATTGATTTCATCTCACCTCAGTCTGTTTTCTTGGTTTCACTTTGAATTCAGGGCCGTGTTTACTGGCTTATCATAGGCTGCAGTAGAAGCCAGGTCTGTAGCTTATAGCAAACCAGTGCTGGCAGCCTATCAGGAGAGATTGAACAGGTCTGTAGCATATAGCGACAGAGCTAGCACGCCTAACAGGGAGAGATTGACAGGTCTGTATCTATAGAACAGTGATGACAGCTATAGGAGTCATCAACAGGTTGGCAGCTATAGCGACCAGTGCTGGCGCTATCAGGGAGAGATCAAACAGGTCTGTAGCTATAGAGAACCAGTGCTGACCGCCTATCAGGAGAGATCACACAGGTCTGTAGCTATAGTGACCAGTGCTGACTTGCTATCAGCAGAGATTGAACAGGTCTGTATCTATAGCAACCAGTGATGACAGCCTATCAGGAGACATCAAACAGGTCTGCAGCTATAGCGACCAGTGCTGGCAGCCTATCAGGAGAGATCAAACAGGTCTGTAGCTATACGACCAGTGTGCAGCCTATCAGGAGAGATCAACACAGGTCTGGTAGCTATAGTGACCAGTTGCTGACTGCTTATCAGGAGAGATTGAACAGGTCTGTATACTATAGCAACAAGTGATTGACAGCCTATCAGGAGACATCAAACAGGTTCTGCAGCTTATAGCGGACCAGTTGCTGGCAGCTATAGGAGAGATCAAACAGGTCTGTAGCTATAGCGACCAGTGCTGGCAGCCTATCCAAGAGAGATAACACAGGTCTGTTGCGATGTGACCAGTGCTGACTGCCTATCAGGAGAGATTGAACAGGTCTGTAGCTATAGCAACCAGTACTGGCAGCCTATCAGGAGAGCTGGAACAGGTCTGCAGCTATAGCGACCTGAGGAGCTGATGCAGCCCATACAAGAGGAGAGATCTAGGAATAGGTAGGACACTGCTAATGGACATATATTGCAAAGTGACTTGTTTTTGCAAGATCCTTAACATAAAAAGCAGCAATCCCTGTAGTGAGAACACCCCTTTAATGGTGGTGGGTTCACCGTGCTTCACCTGTAAATCATGCTGCTTTCAGACAGCTAGAAGGGGCTAGTGCGGGCAGTCCTGTATGTGGTGTTCCTGCAGCACACCGGACGTCTCGTCCACGCTCTCCTACCCGCAGCCAGTGACTCTTCTCCACCGCACAGGGGAGATTATACTCCATCCCTCACGGAGACTTGTATTATATGTGTGCTCCTATTGAGGTCTGTCCTCTATCTACATTATATGAACATGTATCCTCTTCTACTTCCTGATTGATGTTCATGATAAAGGACATTCTGCCGAACCATCGTTATCCATATGTCAACTTGATTCCTGTATCCTATTAGGATTTCATTTGTTAACAGCACTTGTTTAGTATGTTTTTGATACTATGTTGGAATGACCATCTGCCCGCTAATAATACATTTGTATGATATTTGCATATATTTTTTGGTGTGCCGTGATCACTATTCTATTTACTGGATTTCTTTTCCACGTTTAGCACCCACCTTATTCCCCTACTACTTAGGTGTGCATGACTATCTATCTATTAGACTCACATATAAGGGCTATATACACTGTGTGTATCTGTGTATGTGTGTATACTGTATGTATCTATGTATACATGTGTATGTGTGTATACTGTAGGTATGTGTGTATACTGTATGTATCTGTGTATGTGTGTATACTGTATCTGTGTATACATGTGTATGTGTGTACATCTAACACAAATATCAGTGGCACACTAAAGACTAAGTAAAAACTCCAAGGTATATAGAAATATTGGAAATGCATTACTGCTAAGGAAAATATGGAAAACCTGGGACTCTAACACTGATATTTGTGTTAGATGTATGCTATTGCCTTTCAGTGTGCACCTATGCTTGCGTTTTTCAGAGTATATTTTAGATGTGCCACAGCTTTATTACGTTTTGTAGTTTATTTGAGATTGGGCAATATCTTTGGCTTGCTTGGCACTCAGCTGCCTCTTTTAAACCAGTGCAGGATAACCCAATTGCTAGTTCCTACCATTCCCTGAGTTGTAGTCTGAATGGACGCTAGAGAGGTAACATTGTTTAGTGTAGGGTACTCACCTGCTCTGGGATCACCCTTGAAGTTTTGGGAGGTGAGCTTAATACAATCTTTGATCAAGATACTGTAAACTAAAGAGTCCAGGTTTCATATTTTCCTTAGCAGTAATGCATTTCCAATATTTCTATATACCTTGGAGTTTTTACTTAGTCTTTGTGTGCCACTGATATTTGTGTTATATGTATTGGCTATGCATTTCAGTGTGCACCTATGCTTGTCGTTTTTCAGAGTTTATTTAGTGTGCAGCAGCTTTATTACGATGTGTATGTGTGTATACAGTATGTATCTGTGAATATATGTGTATGTGTGTATACAGTATGTATCTGTGTATATATGTGTATGTGTGTATACAGTATGTATCTGTGTATATATGTGTATGTGTGTATACTGTATGTGTCTGTGTATGTGTGTATACTGTAGGTATCTGTGTATACATGTGTATATACTGTATGTATCTGTGTATACATGTGTATACTGTATGTATCTGTGTATACATGTGTATGTGTTTATACTGTAGGTATCTGTGTATACATGTGTATGTGTGTATACTGTAGGTATCTGTGTATACATGTGTATGTGTGTATACTGTATGTATGTGTGTATACTGTATGTATCTGTGTATGTGTGTATACTGTAGGTATCTGTGTATACATGTGTATGTGTGTATACTGTATGTATCTGTGTATACATGTGTATGTGTGTATACTGTAGGTATCTGTGTATACATGTGTATATGTGTACACTGTGTGTATCTGTGTATACATGTGTATGTGTGTATAATGTATGTATCTGTGTATACATGTGTATGTGTGTATACTGTAGGTATCTGTGTATGAGTGTTTATATGTAAGTTGGTGTGTTTGGACTTTTATCCTCAGATGTATTTATTGCATCACTTATGGTTCCTCGTTGTAAAGCTTTTGCCTGTGATCTCTTCATTGACCGATCAGACCTTTATTGAAAAAGATATTGTATGGAAAATTGACCTTTCATACATTACATCCTGTCATAGCGAGAATTTCCATTTAGCTACCCACCAAAAAAAAAAAAAAAATAAAACAAAAATTTTTTTATTCTTTTTTTTTTTTTTTTTTTTTTTTTTTTTACAGTTTTTGTACTTTAAAATTTCAGACATTTCAAAGATTAAAGGTTTAACAATACAGAAAAGCTAAATGACAACCCCCAGCCCGAGGCTCCTCCACATCTTTCCTCATCAGGGCCCATTAGCCGCTGTGTCAGCTCTGGAACATGTTTTTTCGGCTTCCTTCTCCCATAAACATTTCTGACTAATTCCATCGCCTCCGCTCGCCTCCTTTCATATTCTGTGATGGAATTCTAGAATGTAATGAAAAATGTGAAAGGATTTTGTATTGAGAGGACTGAAATTATTCCGGGAGCATAGATGCAGTTGCCGTATGGTTGTATAATTATTATTATGTGCAATTGTCTGAGATGATTCCTGATGACATCAACAAGGCTTCTCCATGTCTTCTAATGAACATTCAGTCACAGCTGCACAGTCCTCTCTACTCCTCCCTGCTCTCATCTGTAGAACTATAGAACTGTATGACCATTCAGTCACAGCTGCACAGTGCTCTCTGTCCTTCCCTGCTCTCATCTGTATCACCATAGAACTGTATGACCATTCAGTCACAGCTGCACAGTGCTCTATGTCCTTCCCTGCTCTCATCTGTAGAACTATAGAACTGTGTGACCATTAAGTCACAGCCGCACAGTCCTCTCTGTCCCTCCTTGCTCTCATCTGTATCACCATAGAACTGTATGACCATTCAGTCACAGCTGCACAGTCCTCTCTGTCCCTCCTTGCTCTCATCTGTATCACCATAGAACTGTATGACCATTCAGTCACAGCTGCACAGTCCTCTCTACCCCTTCTTCCTTGCTCCATGTTACAGCTTTGCTCTCTTTTCTGCTGCTTGATAGCACTTCTTTCCCCACCTTTCCCAAATTCTTATGCAAACAATATAATAAGAGGTTTGTACAAAACAAAAAAACAAACAAAAACATTACTGATTATTATCGAGGGACACTTATCACAAAGACAATACTATAAGCAGTGTCAGACTGGGGTACCTGGAACCCACCAATGGAATTGATTCCTGGGGCTCACTAGTGGAGTTAATTCTTTGTCCCACCAGTGTTGTTTCTTGGGGTCCACCAGTGGAGTTGTTTCTTGGGATCCACCAGTGGAGTTGTTTCTTGGGATCCACCAGTGGAGTTGTTTCTTGGGATCCACCAGTGGAGTTGTTTCTTGGGATCCACCAGTGGAGTTGTTTCTTGGGATCCACCAGTGGAGTTGTTTCTTGGGATCCACCAGTGGAGTTGTTTCTTGGGATCCACCAGTAGAGTTGATTCTTGGGGCCCACCAGTGGAGATGATTCTTGGGGGCCAACAGTAAAGGTGATTCTTGGGGCCCCCATTGGAGTTGATTCTTGGGGCCCCCATTGGAGTTGATTCTTGGGGCCCACCACTGGAGATGATTCTTGGGGCCCACCACTGGAGTTTTGTCCTGGGCCCTCCAGTTGAGATGGTTCTTGGGACACACCAGTGGAATTTATTTTGGGGCCCCCTGTGGAGTTGATCCTTGGGGCCCTCCAGTAGAATTAATTCTTTGGGCCCACCAGTGGAGTTGATTCTTGAGACACACCCAACAGCTACTACCAGGTTTGGTCAACTGGAAGGGGGAGGGGGGGGGAAACTCCAGTGTGCCCCAGTGACTTGGGGCACTTTTCAGGGATAAAGGCAGAGAAGAGGAATAAAGCAAGAGGCAGAGTGGGGAAAATAAAAAAGTAGCTGGAAAAGGGGCCCAATAATTAACTCCCCTGGAGGGTTTCAAGAATCACCTCCACTGGAGGGCTCCAAGAATCACCTCCACTGGAGGGCTCCAAGAATCATCTCCACTGGAGGGCTCCAAAAATCAACTTCACTGGTGGGACCCAAGAATCCCTCCACGGTGGCTCCAAGAATATCTCCACTGCTTGGCTCCAAAAATAACTCCCCTGGTGGCTCCAAAATCAACTCCACTGGTGGCCCCAAGAATCACTCCACTGGTTTTGGCCCCAAAAATCATCTCCACTGGGGACCCCCCAAAAATCATCTCACTGGGGGCCACAAGATAAAATCCATGGTGGCTTTTAAGAATCACTCCAGTGGTCTAAGAACAGTCCACTGGTGGCCCCACGAATAAACTCCACTGGTGGCTCTAAGAATCATCACCACTGGTGCTACTGCCCATGACCTTTGCATTCTGTCTCCTACTTTGTGCCTCTCTTTCCTTGCCACTGAGCCTGAAAAGCAGCATCAAGACTGTCATGTCCAGAGGCCGCCGAAAGTTTCCACTGCTCCTTTCTGGGCAAGTCCATGAATCAACACCATCCGGATGCCCCCTCTACTCTATGTATGTCCTTGTACTGTACATGGTGAGATCACACTGCTGATATTCATTATGAGTAGTGATGTTTTGCCGATATGTTTCTTCCTTTACAGTATTCGGCCTTTCTATGTTCCTGTTTGTATCATCAGAGTATAATGTAGATGTATGTATCATCAGAGTATAAGGTAGATGTATCACTGATCTAACCCATGACTTCTACCTCTATGAGTCCATTGAATTCTAAGGATTTGTATGACAATCGCAGATGCCCCCGTTTGCAGTGCATGAATCTTCCCTGAGATAAAGAAGACATTATGATGAGATAATTAAAGACGTCTGCAGACATTATTGGATCTGTCTGATTCCACCGCGCTCCGAAGACCTCGCTCAATAACACAAAGAGACAACAACTGTCAGAATCCCAGCAACGACGAAAGAAAATCAGGAGCAGCAAAGCCAACGTCTTCCATAAGGTATTTACAAGGAAGTAAAAATAAACTGCACAATATAGAGTATAATGGACCCGTCATGTAATAGCCCCATCACTCCTGCTGTGATCAATCCCCGATGTACAGGAAAGTTCTGTATCTGCACAAGATTTACTAATTTTCCCAGTTTGAATCTGGGTAAAATATTGAATATTCGGTTTATTGTTCTGATTTATAATAATTTTATGTTTAATTCTCCCTTTATCAGAAAGCTTAAAGGGAATATCCCACCATGGACTTTGATGAGTTATCAATGGGATATGCCATAAAAGTGTTATAGGTGTAGGTCTCATCTCTGGGCTCCGCACCTATCTCAGAAACGGGCCCCAAAAAGTGTCACCTCAGAGTGGAGGGACGGTCACACATGAGCCCCTGTACTGGGAACTCCTATAGAACAGAATGGAGAACAGAGCGCTACCCTGTGCTGGGAACTCACCCTAGAGGATAGTGGAGATCACAGCGCTCCCCACTGTACTTGGGAACTCCCATAAGCAGAATGAGAACACGAGCGCCCCCCTTACTGGAACGTTTCATAGAGGAAGTGGAGAACACAGCGCCCCCTGTACTTTGCAACTCCCATAGACAGAATGAGAACACAGGCTCCCCTGTACTGGGAACTCCCATATAACAGAATGGAGGAACACAGCGCTCCCCCTGTTACTGGGAAAACTCCCATAGAACAAAATGAGAACACAGTGCTCCCCCTGTACTGGGAACTCCCATAGAACAAATGGTAGAACACAACGCTCCCCCTGTACTGTGAACACCAATAGAGGAGAATGAGAACACATGCCTCCCATGTACTGGAACTCCCATAGAGTGAGAATGGAAACACATTGCTCCCTGTACTGGGAAACTCCCATAAAACAGAAATGGAGAACACATAGCGCTCCCTGTACTGGGAACTCTATTGAACAGAATGGAGAGAACACAGCGCTCCCCTGTACTGTGAACGTCCCATAGAGGAGATGAAGAACACTGCTCCCCTGTACTGAACTCTCCCATAAGCAGAATGGAGAACACAAGCACTCCCCTGTACTGGGAACTCCCAATAGAACAGATAGAGGACACAGCGCTCCCCCTGTACTGGGGAACTCCCATAGAGAGAGAATGGAGAACACAGCGCTCCCCAGTACTGGAACTCCCAAGAGCAGATGGAGAACACAGCGCTCCCCCTTGTAACGACAAAACTGCTACGCCCATAGAGATCAACAAGGCAAATGTAGTGTGTATATGACTAACACTACTTGAATCCCAAGAGAAAGCATATACCGTGATGAGTAGACAAACATAGTCCAAATATGAACTAAACAATTTGCCTATTATATACCTATGGGAGCACAGTGGTTTCCAGTGTGGGTGTCTGTCCCTGGGTACCTTTTTTACAGTACCCTAGTGAATACCTTAGACATAGTCCTCACGGCACCCCAACCGGCTAACGACCCCCTTATCCAACTTTTAGTTTTTTTGTAACGGAGGAGTGGGATTCCGCTGGCCAATCAAGCGATGATAGCTAAGCCACCGCCATGGAAACGATCTTAAGTACCCCCGGTTTTCACCAGAGCCCGCCGCAAAGCGGGATGGACCTTGCTGCGGCGTGAGGCTACCAGTCGTCATACCTCCTGACGTACTTGCTTGCGATGGCGGCCTGTGTTAATACGATGGAGCAAAATCCTAATCGCGGAGCGTAGTCGGCGGACAGGCAGGAGGTCAGGGCAGCGGCAGAGTGTTCGTAAGTCATAGACGGCAGACGGTCAGGGCAGGCGGCAAACAGGCAAGGTCCAGGAACGAACCAGACGGACTGGTACACGGAAATCAAGGGCTGAACTCTATACACTCTAAACGCTCCCAAACACACAACAGACTGGCAGCGAGTGCTAGGGGCGTCTACCATATATGAGGACCAACGGCCTTCAATTAACCAAATAAAAGGCGCGCTGGCCCTTTAAATCCGGAATACCAGCCGTCGCGCTGCCTGCCTTAAAGCAGGGATTAAGAACGCGGCGGCTGTCAGAGCTGGAGACAGAGCGGGAACTGTAATACGGGGTCTCCCCCGGGCCAGATGGAGAAGGACCACTGCTCGCGGACACCTGCCAGCAACCCGTGCCGGACCCCGTGCGCCTAGTGGGGAACGGCCGCGGCGAGCCTGCGGCGCCACGCGTGCCCGTGACAGTACCCGCCCCCCCCCCCCCCCCTTAGCTCTCCCCCTCTTCCTTTGAAATTTTAGTGAGGAGATTCAGGTACATGATTGGTCTCGGTTCCCATGAATGCTCCTTCCGGACCGAAGCCTTCCAGTCGATAAGATAGAACCGCTTCCCCCCTCGACTGTCTTCCCTCCGCCAAGCACCATCCTGACCTCAAAGATGTTATCAGTGCTAGCAACAGAGAAGCGAGCAAGTTCCTGCGGGAGAAGCGGCTTTCAGCACCACCGCTTGAGAGGACACGTGAAACGCGTTCGGGATACCGTATAGTCGGGGGCAAGGTGAAGCTTATAGGAGACTGGGGGTTAGTAACGCTGGAGCACCACAAAAGGACCCATGTATTGGGCCCAACGGGTAACTGGGCACCTTTAAACGGACGTACTGTGCGGATAACCACACCCTCTCGCCTGGCTCAAATATGGCTGGGGCCTACGTACCTGTCAGCCTGACTCTTGGTGCGGGCAGAAGGCTCGTATCAGGGCCTGACGCGTGTAGTTGCCAGAGAGCCTTGATGTCCTTTACTTGGGCATCCACATGCAGGGACAAGAAGACGATTTAGCTAGAGGGATAGGTGGGCGGGGATGTAACCCAAAGACAAAAAAAGTGGATCCCCATCGGATTCTGACTCTAAAGAGTTATAAGAAAACTCTCCCAGGAGAAAGATCAGGACAATTATCCTGACGAGCGGTACCCGGTTATCCTGGATAACCCGTTCTAAAACTACCTGCCCGTTAGTTTTGAGGGTGTATGCAGATGAAAAATCCAATGAATCCTGCAACTGACGCGCATAGGGCCCGCCAAAATTTAGCGAGTAAACGTGGAATCCCCTGTCAGAAACAACATGCAACGGGAGACCAGTTGCAAGCGAAAATAGAGGAAATAATGTTGGGCACAGCTGGGGGGGCAGAGGTAACCAGGCAGTGGGATAAGTGGTCCATTTTTGAGAAACTATCGGTCACCACCCATATAACCGCGAGTTTCCGATGAGGGTGGAAGATCTGTGAACAAAGTCCATGGCGACATGGGTCATGGTTTTTCTGGGCACAGGAAGAGGCTGAAGAAGGCCCGCAGGGTCTTGAAGGCGATGAACTTATTTCGGGGCACAGAGGAAGCAGGCCGCAGCACAAAGTCCCTGACGTCTTGCGCATGGGTGGGCCAACCAGTAGTAGCGCGAGACCACTGAAGGGACTTATCTTATGGATTAACTGTATGCCCAGGCTGTTCTGGGGAAGAATGTCCCCACTTTCAGGATCTAGGCCGCAAAGCGAGGGCGCACAATAAGACGTCTTCCCGGGGGGCACACGTTGAGGATCCACAGGGGCAGGCCGTGACGCTGCGTTTTAGGAGGGACAATGGTCTGTGGAGTGAGAGTCAAGACCCCATATCAGAGGTCAACGAGATAGGGCGTCAGCTTTGACTTCTTCCCGCTGCCGAAAGTGTACAGAAAGTCAAAACGGCGAAGAAAAGACGACCATCTAGCCTGCCGGGATTCAGCGTTGAGCGACTGAAGATAATAGGAGGTTTTTATATGGTCCGGTGAAAATAACAATAGGATGACGGGCCCCCTCCAGTCAGGTGACGGCCACTCTTCTAGAGCCAGGCATATGGCCATAATTCGCGATCCCTATGGTATAATTCTTCTCGGCCGGAGGAAAGTTTTGGAGAAGAATCCACACGTATGGGCCAGTTTACCCGAGGAGGACCTCCTGGTCAGGAGTACAGCACCGGCACCAACCGAGTAGGCATCCACTTCCAGATTGAAGGGGCGTTTCGGGTCCGGCGAGACAGAAACCGTAGCAGACGCGAACGCAGATTTGAGACGCTAAAGGCTTCTGAGCTTCCGGGGGCCAGACTTGGAATTGGCGATCTCTGGTTAGAGCCACCAGAGAGACCACACAAGGCGTAGAAGAAATGTGGGATAAATTGTCTATAATAATGCAAATCCTAGGAATCGTTGAACTGGCCCGAAGCCCACCGTTGTGGCCCACTGCAACAACTGGCGAGATAGTTTTTTGAGGATCCATCCGGAAGGCCCCTTATCAGAGACGATTGTACCCTAAAAAGGGCAAGCATGTGCGTATACGAAGAGACACTTCTCTGCTGGGCAAAAAGCTGACGGGTACGGAGTCGCCTGAGACCTGGCGGACCATGGAGGCGATGAGTTTACGAGATCTATCTCTGAGAAAGAAGATAAGTATATTCGTCCAAGTAGACAATAACACTGCTGTAGAATAGGTCCCGGGAGATCTCATTGGACGAAGTTTTAGGAATACAGCAGGGCGTTGCAGAGACCGAATGGCATAACCAGATACTCGAAGTGGCCCATCCCACGGATTAAACCTGTTTTCCACTCGTCTCGCCTTCCTAATACGGATCAGAATATATAAGGCTAAAACCGCGAAGAACCAGCTTTGGAGAATATTTTCGCGCCACGCAGTGCGGTCGAAGAGTTCCGATATCCAAGGTCAGAGGTATGCGATTCTTATATGGTGATTTAATTTAAGCCCCGATAGTCGATGCATGGGCCGGAACATACCCCATCTTTTTTCTCCACGAAGACAAGCCAGGCTCCTGCCGGAGACGAGGACTTACGGATAAACCCTTTGCGAGGTTCTCTCCTTGATGTAATTCAGACATCGCCTTAGTCTCCGGACGGAGATTTGGATAAACCCCGCTCTGGGAGGAGGATCAGCCAGGTATGCAGGTCAATGGGACAGTGTCCGTAAGGCCGGTGAGGAGGGAGCGTTTCGGCCCCTGCCCATCTCCAAAAAACATCCCAAAGTCCAATATGGCGTAGGTAGATCTGGAGCAGGCTTGGCAGACTTCAGGGAAGCGACCTGAGGAGCGAGTGTGGTGGCAGGACAGGCAATCGAGATGAACACGCGAACCCCAACGCATGACTGTCACCTATTCGCCAATCCAAGGTCGGTGGTATGGTCCTCCAGCCAAGGGAGGCCCTGAAGGAAGTTCATAGGAGTACATGTCGGCAGACTATAAGTGGCAACGTTTCCTTGTGAAGTTGCCCCAATCTGCAGGAAGAGAGGGAGCCGTACGGAAATTGAATGGAGTCTTTCAGGCATTGTCCAACTGACCGAAGACACAAATATGGTTTCTTCTGCAAACGGAGTCACCGGGAGAAAACGAAACCTGGTCACAAGTTCGCGTGGCTTATGAAATTTCCTGCCGATCCAGAATCAATAAAGGCGTGCCTGAAAGGTTTCTGTCCGTAGAAGCACCATGTATACAGCAGACTACACTGGAGAGGCCGTCTGACACCTAGGTTGCCTCTCCTACGAGCCCTAGGTGGCGGAAGTTTCCCGTCCGCACTCGGACAGTCCTCCAATTGAAATGGCCCGAACGCGCACAATAGAACCAGCCGCTTCAGACGAGCGCTGGAAAACGTTCCTCCTGGGACCGGTGTCTCTCTCGACCGTGCAAAGTTTTTCCTTTTCAGAAGCCATCAGAGGAGGAAGAGGTGACCGCTGGAACGTGGGAGCCAAGGGCGGGGGAAACGGCGTGGACGGACGGTTTCTCCATTTGTAGCGAGCTCTTGTTGCCTTTCGGCGAAGCGAATATCCATCGTCGGGTGGCCAAATGGATATAGGTTCATCCAAGGCAGCAGGTTAGATCCCGAGCGGCGAGCTCGTCCTTGATTCCCCCGAGAGGCCTTGCCAAGTGTCCGCCACCGAACGCGTTGTATGATCCAGTCCAGCTTCCGAAGGCGAGATGTGCGAAACTGTACAGAATAACTGAACGACTGTGGGTCGCCCTGACGAAGCGGAGCATGTGCCGGGCAGCCAGAAATAAGAACAGTCCTGGTTTCCACGAATACGTGCGGAACCCCCGAGGAAGGTTTGGAAGTCAGCTGACAGAGATTCCCCTCGATCCCATGTGGCGTAGCCCAAGCCAAGGCTTTGCTCCAGACCAGAGGCTATTATGAAAGTTACCTTGGCTCGCTCTGTAGGAATTGGCGCCCCATCATCTCGAGGGATGGAGCACTGGCTGATGAATTCCCCTCACTCTTGGGGTCTCCATCGTAGCGAAGGGATGTGGCAGATGGCAGAGAGAGGGTCCCCGAAGACCGCAGCAGTTAGAGCGTATGGATGCCGGAGCAGTACGGGATGCAGGTGCAGAGGCGGCAGCCCGGTGGAGGCAGAACGGGTCCGCAAGGTTCTGCAATCATGGGCCGCTAGCTGGTCGATACGCTGGCTCTGCGGCGACGCCGTCGTGAACGTCCGGAGATCGGCAGAGGTACCCTCGGCCGGAATCCATTGCCAGTCCCTGTACTGTAAACGGAGGAGTGGATCTGCTGGGCCAACGCAAGCGATGATAGCTAAGACAACGCCAGGGAACGCAGTCTAAGTAGCCCCCGGTTTTTTTCACCAAGCCCGCCGCAAAGTGGGATGGAGTGCTGCGCGTTGAGGTTACCAGGTCGTTACCCCCCGTGACGTGACTTGCTTGCGATGGCGAAGCCCGGGGTACAGCGTTGTAGCAAAATCGAAACCGAGGCGTAGTCGGGGACAGGCAGAAGTCCGGTGCAGGCCGGTAGAGGTTCCTAGTCAGAGAACGGGCAGACGGTCAGGCAGGCGGCAAACAGCATGTCAGGAACGTAAGCGAGACTGACTGTACTCGGGAAATCAAGGCCTGAACCTAAACACTCTAAACGCTCCAAAAAACAACCAACAGCACTCTGGCAGCGAGTGTCTAGGGGGCGTCTTACCAAATAAAGTACCAGCGGGGCCGTCAATTAACCATTAAAGGCGCCTGGCCCTTTACATCCGGACCACAGCCCGTCCGCGTGCCATAGCGCCTTAAGCAGGGATTTATGCACGCGAGCGGCTTCAAGCTGAGACAGGAGCGAGGAAAGGTAAGTACGGGGTCTCCCGGTGCAAGAGGAGAAGGACCACTGTTGCGGACAGCCGCAGCACCCGTGCCGACCCCATGCACACAGGGGGGATACGGACGCGGCGATCTGCTGCGCTGCGCGCCGTGAACATATTAACTACTGAATTAATGTCTCTTTAATTAATTTGACACCAGTCCTGTTTCCGCAGAATGTGAAAGAACTGGTGCTTGGATAACTCTGCATGTCCTTGAGAGAGCACAAGCGCAACAGTTTTAGCCCATTCCAGTCAGGAGGTGGGCCTCCATTTCCGGGTTGGAACATTGTTTGACCAAATTTATGGAAAAAGCAAGTTTGGGAGAATTCAAAAGCAAAATTTTCTCCTCTAACCCAAACCCTACTGTATCCTGAACCCTAACTCTACGTTGTAGTTAGGGATCTTACATGGTTTTAAGGGTTGACTTACCTCACCATGGTGCTACAGATCAAGCGTCATTTCCAGTCTGAAGTCAGTAACCAGAAGTAAGACCAAAAGTGACACCACATCAGGGGATCTGCTGGACCAGGAGGACTGCGAAGAGGTAAGTTTACCCTCACAAACACCTAAGCTTTAACTTAGAGTTACGGTTGCAATTAGGGAAGATTTCAATTTCAGCCAAAACTCATTCACTTGGATTCAGATTGGAATTTGATGTCAACCCTCATCTGAAGCGCGACACTAGTCATCTGCTCTTTGCTAGCAATTCCATAAATCTGCAGTATTTAGACACAAAGATATTTTGTAAAAGGCAGAAATAAAATCACTCTCCAGTTTGTGCCTATTATGCTGTGCCCATGCGGAAACATAAGAGGAGATGGACTGGAGGTGGGGGCAGCGCTGCTGCTTTTTAGGATTTGGTTCATAATTTGAGCTCTGCGGTTTGGGGTCAGAAACCTCTTAAGAGTTGGATTACTGGGATCTGAAGTCTAATTTTTTTTAGATATAAAAGGACTGATGAAGGGGCTGGATGCATTACTCCAAAGCTCTGTCTTGTGTGAAAGGGGGTTGAGCTACACCTCTTTATACGATATCTAGCGAAAGCATCAAGGGACATGTAGTTGTCAGAGCTACTACTGAAGACAGGAAGAGGAAATATTTGTTACAGTGTTGGGAGCTACTGTCAATTTTTATAATGGTGCGGGGTACTGGAAATTGTTAGTGTTGTAAATTACTGGAAATTGTTACAATCTTGCAAGTTACTGGAGATTGTTACAATGTTGGGGAACACTATAAATTGTTACATTGTTGCAGGTTACTGGAAATTGTTACATTGATGTAAATTACTGGAAATTGTTACATTGTTGTAAATTACTGGAAATTGTTGCAGGTCATTGGAAATTGTTACAATATTGCAGGTTACCGGAGATTGTTACAATGTTGGGGAACACTATTAATTGTTACAGTATTAGGGGATACTGGAAATTGTTACAATGTTGGGAGCTACTTTAAATTGTTACAATGTTTCATCCTGAGATCTGCTCACCACAATAAATAGACCCTGTAGCTGTGATCACCTCTGCCTGATTGTGATGCGCGTCGTGTCTTAGTTTGTTATACTCTGGAGATAATAAGATTCTGGATCCTGATACAGTAAGTGGCAGCAACTTTACGTGTCTGGACTAAGCTGTATAAATCTGTGTTATCTACTCTAGTTATCATTTCACCAAGACTGGAGGACACAATGTGACACATACAGTCATCAGGTTCCATGCATTAAACCTGAAATGGCCCTCACTGATAATCCAGGGATTGTTAGAATAGCCACAGGTTTTCATTATCAGCTCATCACCTCAGGGATATAGGATAGAGAGATTGATAGTGAGAAATCTTAATGTACTGAAACACCGGCTGCCTATCAGGTCTTGGGAAATTTACTTTTTCTCCCTGCACAGTGGATGTGCACCATGAGCTACATAACAGACATGAGCAGTGCGACTGACTTTGTTACTAGTTACATTGTGGTTATCTTTAACCTTGACTCAGATATACTCAGGCCACATAATATTAATAACCAGACATGAGCAGGGCAACCATTTTTCTTCCAGTTTGCTTGCTGGGAGCCCATAGAAAGGTCAACGTTTGTGATCCTTTCTTTTTTGGTTGTGGTGCTGTGTGGCCATTTTTGCTGTGATGCTATGCCTATGAGTTGGTGGGACCGAGAACTGGGGGGCTAAGTCGGACAGCAGTAGTGAAGTTGGTTTATTCCACTTGCTGGTGTTGCCGTTGCTGCAGTGTTGGACTCCCGGCAGTGCTGCACCTATTAGTGTAGGCACCAACTTAAAGGGGCTTTGCCAAGAAATTAGTTCCTCACCTAAAAGGCTGATACTCCCCTCTTGAGGCCTAAAAAAAAGTGGCGTTGTGTTTCTGTGTTTAACAAAATTAGTATCTCCTCTGTGATGTCATCGCTCCACCTCCCATGCACGTTCCTGATACTCAGTCTCTGTAGTTCGGCAAACATTGTTTTGCTAATCCACAGAGGAGAACTGTATTGTGCACAAGCTATATGCTTTTTATTTCTCCCTCTTATTTGCTTAGGAGAGAAGATAAGCTCAGCAGGCAGTCTTATTTCATTCCTTCACAAACACTGCAGGGGGAGAGGCAGGGGGGCTGAGCAGGTAGCAGGAGCATCTGCATGTTTACTCAGATATCTACATTACAACCAGTGGATTCTCTATACAAAAGACACAGGATCTTTCTCCCCATTCCATTCAAAGCTCGTGCATGTTCCCTGCCATCAGATAAGAAGTGCAAACAACGCAAGCGCGGCCAGATCAGCTCCTGTCAGCTTTTGGTCGTGTCCAATGTAAACTGTCAGGAAACTAAGGGCATCTTAGTCAGGCTGCAGGTCTCACAGGCTTCACTTTTTTAATGACATATATTTAGAAAAGTGATTAAATACCCATTTTGGAGGATCCCACGTCAACATTACATCGTGGCAAAACCCCTTTAAAAGTCGCCATAGACTGGGCTTCCACTGTTTGCTCAAAAAGTATTCTTAGAGCCTCATGTTAATTTTTTGTAAACTTTTGCTTAGTAAGCAGTAAATGAAGATATAGCATGTGGATATGCGATCCATTGTGTATTCTCTCTCCCAATGTGAACAGTCATCAGGTTCCCTGCATTAAATCTATAATCACTCTCACTGATAATACAGGGGTTGGTGTAATAGCCGCACATTCTCATCATCAGCACGTCGCCTCTGGGATATAGGAAAGACACCATGATAGTGAGAGATTCTATTGTACAGGGGAATGAACTAAAACACCTGCTGCCTATCAGGTCTTGGAGAATTCACTTTTTCTGCCTGCACAGTGGATGTTTTCTCATTGAGCTCAATAATATGAGCAGTGCAACGGTCTTTGTTACTTGCTACAATAGGCATTGTTATAAAAACTGGGAAGCAGGGAGAGAAGTCAAATGGTTGATTTAAAGATTCCTGATAGGGATCAGGGTTAATGCTGCAAACCACAGAGATGAGTTCAGGGAGTGGCTGGAGAGGACTGTGCAGCTGTAACTGAATAGTCACCCAGCTTTCCGATACCTGTATGAAAAATTCCCTCGACTCAGCAAAGACTAAAGAGGGAGTTTTTGTGGGTCCCCAGATTTGAGATTTCTTCAAAGATGATCGGCTCAACAACTTTCTGCAGGGCGACACGAGACAAGCAGGGAAGGCTTCCCTCCAAGTGTATGCAAACTTTCTCAGGAATGTTAGTCACAAGGCATTATGGGAAAGGAGCTGAGAAGCTCTTGCGCCCTCTTTTGGATGTAACAAATCCTCAATTTGCTTTTGACCCACTGGATCTTTGGATAGCAGAAAGGGATATTTAGCCAAGCCAGCATCACTCATCTGTATACAGCCATTTTGGGGTTTTGCCCCTCGTCAGTACAGAGCAGAGCGATGATGGCTTGGCTGAGTGGGAGGCAATTAGTAGCTCAGAAAGGGAAGATCTCTCCTTAGGGAGAGCGCTATATAGGCGTGTGGGGAAAGTTTTGGGCAGGAAAAAATGCAAGGAACCAGTAGAAGATGTGCGGCTGCAGAATCAGGAGCTCGGCTGCAATGCGTCTCTGCAGATCCACTTCCTTCATTTCCATCTGGATTTCTCTCCTGACTCTGTGGTTAGTGACGAACGTTTCCATCAAGACATTGCAGCAATGGAAGCAGATACCAGGGACAATGGTCCACTACCTGCTGGCCGACTACGGCTGACACTCCCCAGAGATGCTCCCGGGCGGCTGTACAAGAGACCGGCAGAGAAATCTAAGACCTGGTATATGACTATAAAACCCAGAAAGGGAATATCTCTTCTTGGGGAGGGCACCATATAGGTGTATGGAGTTTTGAATTGCCTTTTTGCCCTCCACTAAGCATCTGCATATCACAAGGCATTATGGGAAAGGAGCTAATAAACTCAAGCGCCCTCTATTGGATGTAACAAATCCTCAATTTGCTTTCCACTCATTGAATCTTTAGAGAGCAAAAAGGGATATTAGTCAAGCCACTATCACCCATCTGCAGACAGCTGTTTTGGGGTTTTGCCCCTCATCCGTGCAGAGCAGAGCAATTCTGGCTGGCTAGGTGGGAGGCCTATTACTACTAGCAAGCATTTCATGATGTAAACAATAACTGCAGATTACAAGAATAACAGAGCAATTTTGCATTTTGACTGTCACATTCGTGTTGAGCGCATAAAAATTTATAAGAAATACCTAATTTTATTTCAGTAACATGATTTTTGTAGAAATCTGTTGATATCAGTGATATCAGTGATATCTGACGTCAAACATTGAAGAGCCCACATGGAGAAAATATGCATCCCGGCTCACCGAGGAAGATAAGGTCAGAAACGGTGGAGAGAAAGAAGAGCATGGCCGCCATCAGATGGATCAGGGCAGTCACTGGAACCATCTTCCATGGGCTACAGGGACCCATCAGAAGTCATTCTGGAGAAGCCCTGGAGTCCAATCCCAACAGCTGTACATATGAGTAATTATGGAACCCCACTGTTTCCAATATTCTCAGTCCTCTCATAACAAAAACTTCAACTTTTCATGACATTCTGGAGTCCTTAAAATAATGCACAAATAACATTTCTGACAGAAAGGCTTATGGCAGAAGGAAGGAACACATTCAAAATCTGACAAACCGACTAATGGGCCCTGATGAGGACAGAAGCGGAGCAGCCTTGGGGCTAATAATTGTTATTTACAGGCCTTATGTCACGCAGTCCAATTCTGTATTGTTACAACCTTTAATCTCTGAAAGGTTTGAGATTTTAAAGAGGAAAAATTGTAAAAAAAATAAGGTAAAAATTTTAGCTAAATGGAAATTCTCACTATGATATCAACGTATGAAAGGTCAATTTTCCATACAACGTCTTTTGAAACACCAGTCTGACAGGTCAAAGGAGACATTGGAGACAAGAAACATTACTGACATAGACACCTTATAAATAGAAATAATGCTGCAAACAAATCCCAGGGACCAGGTCCACAACAAGCAAACACAGTCGCACGAAAAAGCAAGTGAACCATCTGAAATCACCCGGCTTGTACATTGAGTACAAATAAAATGTTGTCAAAACCCAAATTATAGACAAACACAATGTAACTAATAGCACAGAGAGAGACAGTCGTTGTGATAGATATATTGAAAGGGTTCACTAACTTTTCTCCCTGCACTGTTGATGTGTAATCTATGGGCCACATGTATGAAATGGTTTTGGTCAAAAATTACTTTTTTACCATAGGTTTCTATGGGGAAAAAAGTGAGTTTTAGACCAAAACTGTTTCATACATGTGGCCCTATGTGTCTTATAAAAGCCATGAGCAGTACATCTGTATGTGTATTATTAGTTACATTGTGTTTGTGTAAAATTGTGACTTAGATAGACACTTTTTTTTAGTAATTGGTACAGAAATACAGATGATTTCAAAGGGTTCACTAACTTTTCTTCCTGCATTGTTGATGTGCACTCAATGTGATCTATAAAAGGCATTATCAGTACAACTGTTTGTGTTATCAGTTATTCTGTGTTTGTCTAAAATTGTGACTTAGATACAGACATATTTTATTAGATGCATTGATGTGATTTTAACTATATATAAAATCACTTTGGAAAAATTTTTCCTAAGCACAGAAAAAAAAAACCCAAAAACCCTTTGAAATCACCTGGATTTCGGAAATTTTATTTTTAACAAAATGTGTCCTGTATCTAAGTCACAATTTTTAAAAAAAACAAATGCGACATGTCCGAAATGTGTCCGTACCCCATCCCAAGTTTTAGGCGCCTTAAAAATCAGTGAAAAGTGGCCTAAAAAAGTCCGTTACTTTCAAAAAAAACTGGTGTGGTTTTTACCTTAAATAGAAAACTTAATGCGCAAAAAAGGCGCATACGCCAAAAAAGGCGCATTCGAAAACTCCCCGGCACATGCACGTCTTTGGGTTTGTATTTGTAATGGGCCCCCAAATCGAGGGGCATTCCCGGGCCCGGAAAGGCGATAAATATGTAATGGCCCCCAACAGGCGCATTGCGCGATGGGGGGCACAGACACAAAATGCGGGCCCACTTTTAAAATTTGGGGCCTATTTTTAAACAACAAAAATATGGCTGTCAAAAGTGGTTTTTTGCCCCCAAAAAATGGGCCCAAAAAACTGGCGTTGGCGAGTTGGGAAAATGTCCCCCAAAAATTAACTAAAAAATTTCCCCCATACAGGTGAAAGCTTATGGCTTTTAAAAGGGGACAGGGAAGGCAAAAAACACCCAATTTTAAAATGTGCATTTTACTGGAAAAAGAATGCCCCTGTTTTTATAAACCCCCGTTCTACAGCGGGCCCAAAAATAAAGGTCCCATTCCGGGCCCCTGGGTGACATTTTGGTTTAGGAAAACCCCCTTGAAAATTTGCTCTACCTTTTCCCAAAGCAGTAATGCACCTAGAAAATCCGTATTTAAGCTATAAATATGTACCCTGGGCGGGGGTTTTTTACGCCCCGCCAACCGTATGTAATGCGCAAGGGGGGCGTGGGGGGGAACGGGGCGTCCCTTGATATGGGGCTAAAAAAGACCCCAAAATATGGCGAAAGCCCGGTTAAATAAATGTTTGCCCTTTGGGGTAAAATAACAATGAGGGAGAAGGAAAGGGGGACCTTAAAAACCTAATGTTCTCTTACTTTTTAAAAAATAGGTATCTAAGACACAATTATAGATAAACACAATGTAACTAATAACACACAGACAGTTTTTACTTTTGTGTTTTTTTGTATCAAAATTAACATCCGCGGGTGCAGGGGGGAAAAAGTAAATAAAACCCTTTTTAAATTATTTTAGGATTTTTGTGTTGTATCTAAGTCAAATTTTTAAAAAAAACCCAATGTAACAAAAAACACATGCAGGTGCATGCTCATGGCTTTTTTTTAAGGCACAGTGATTCCCCGTCAACAGTGCAGGGAGAAAAAAGGTTGGGAAACCCCTTTTTAAAAATTTCAGCAGGTTTTTTGTACTTATTACTAAATAAATGTGTCTGTACTAAGTTACAGTTATAGAAATCAAAGAAATGTTTAAACACTCAGACAGTTGAAATGTTAGTGTCTTTTCTAAATCACATTGAATAAACATCTGCAGAGGAGGGTGAAAAAGTAAATGAACCCTTCGAAATCATCTGAATTTCTGTACAGATTACTAATAAAATATGACTTTGATTTAAAGGGACGGGGGAAGGGGCCAACAAGGCCCAAAATTTCTATTGGTGGAGGGGCTTAGGCAAATTTGTGGCATCCTATTTCTTTAGGGGGAGTTTGGGCATTTTGGCTTAGTCCTTTGAGGAAGCCTATTTGGGGAAGCCCCGTTAGGACTGGGGGGCTGGCGGCGCTTAATTCCCCTTTCTTTTAAAAAGTGTTTTTTTATAAATTTTTATTATTGGTTAAAAACATAATGATTATTGAGACTCTATTTATATTCATGTTCCAGTTATAGTTTTACAGTATTTATATTGGATGTATAGATCTTATTTGCTCCATTATTTTTGGGGTATAATAGGGCATTTAGATAGTTTTTTTTTGGGCTAGTTTGTGATAAAACACGGTCTTGCATTTTAAATATTTCATGAAAACTAGCCCCTTTTTGTTCCCTTTGGGCCCCTTTGTGCTTTAGGTTGCTTTCTCCCATAATTTTAGATACTAATTTTGTGAGCATCTAGGGTCGTTCTCCTTCTTTTTTGTATTGTTTCCTCTTTTATTATGTTTTTATCGTTATCTTTGTTTATATGTGGTTTTTTTTGGGATTAAATAAAAATTTTTTGAAATTTTTTAGTGATTTTCGCCCCTTTTTTTGTGTATAGTTTTTTAAAAATGTCTGTATCAAAGGGTCTCAGAGCCCAAGAAAAAATGTAACTTTTTAACACAAAAAACATTTGTACTGATCGGGTTTGATCCCACACAAACAGAACAGGGAGAAAGGTAAGAAAAACCCTTTAAAAAAAAAATTTTCCCACCTGGATTTCTGTTCTAATTACTAAAAAGTAATGCTTCTGTAACTAAGTCATGATTACAGAAAAAACACTTTAAGTGACTTTTTTGAAGGGAAGGGAGGGGGTGGTATTTTTTTTGCTGTTTCTTTAAAACGAAAAAAATAATTTTTGTTGCCCTGTGCCATAGATGTATGTACCCTCATATGGCAAAATTAGTGAAATCTGTGCCAAATATGACACTTTTCAATGCACAATAGATGTAGGGGTGTTGTGCAAGAGTTGTTCAATTTGCAAAAAATTTACAAAAAACGGTGCCCAAAATTTGACTTGGAAAAAATGGGGTACAAAGCCAAAAACAGTTTCAAAAATGGGGGAGACTACTTTTTGGTTTTTATAACAGGACATATGTATGAAGTGCTGGGAGACACTTTCAGACATACTGCCAGATCGTACACTATTAAAAACAGAGGAAGAACTGGTGAGTCGGCGCCAGGGTCATACACGTCACCCAAAATAACTTATAACACATAAAATGTTGTACTGCTCAGACTTTAAAAAGTCAGACTCTTGGTATTTTTTTTTGTTAGCTTTCCCAGAGTTTTATGGGGGAAAATTTTTGCCATGGTTCCCCCTTTATAAAAAAGTGGCGCATGGTCCTCCAGATTGGTGCAAGCAAAAAGACCCACAGGGAAATTTCCGCAGAAAAGCTGGAGCCTTTCTAAACAAACTCTTATTGCCAATAGGCAAAAAACAAAATTTTTTCAAATTATTTCTTCAAAAATGAAAGTTTAAAATAACTTATTTAAATTAAAAAAATTTATAAATTCTCTAATAAAAAATTTAAAACCTAAAATTATCAAAATTCGAAATTAGAAAAAATTATATAAACCAATACAGAAAATACCAAAACCCCAAAAAATTCCCCAAAGTTCTCAATAGGGTAGTTAGGGAGTTATTGTAGTATTTCACAGCGGGAAAGGGGTTTAAAAAAAAAATCTATTAGAATTTACCCTGGGTGAATACAAAGAATCGAAGTGATGTTGCTTTCCCAACCCCCAGGCCCCCAGCAAGATCTCGGTTCCCCATATTTGGGCCGCAGGGTAGAATATAGGCTGAAGCGGGGAAAATTACATTTCCCCGGGATCAATATCGATAAATAATCTTTTAAATTTAATATAAGAAAAAAAAAAATCTTAAAAAATTTAAAAATTTTGATAAAAAATTTTTAAAACCGCTTTTAAAAAATCCTGACCCACTGACCTTTTGGGAAATTTAGGGTTTTTTCTATGACATTTTGGGCTAAACCTCCCCGCTTTGAAATAGACATAGTTTAGTCGACACTTTTGTGCTATTTTCTGGGGAACCACTTTAAGAAATTGTTTAATCTTTTGAAGGGGTGTGGAAAAACGCCCCAAAATTTTTTGTGGAAAAAAAAAAGGTTAAGGAAATTCCGGGGCCAAATTTCCCCCCCCCAATAACATAGTGCGCCCCAATGCACGCATTTGCATTACAATCCCTTAGCCAACATAAAAAAAAGCTTAAACACAATGTCTACATATAAAACTACAAAAATAAGTCATACACTTCCCAAAAATAACATTTGTACAAAAAACCAGAATACAAGATCAATACCCTCCCAATATAAAACTGCACATGGTGACCGAATACTGCAACAAAATTGACCACATATCACCAGCATATAGTAAACTGAATAATACCACCACACCATGTAAAATAACTTTTATTGCTAAGAGTTTTAAAATTGAAAATTCCGGAATTCCATATTGTCATTTAACTCTTTAAGAATAGGATTTTAAGCGAAAATTTTCCTAGCCTGGTTGGAAAGGGTTAATGAAAAAGTAAAATTACACGGGAGGGTTGTTTTTCAGGGCCCTTTCCTTTGTTGGGGGAGAATTGACTGAGTAACCCACATAGACTTTTCCCGGTGTAAACAATTACTACCCACGATGTTTGGAGGGTTTTCATGAGAATCCGGGTTTACCATCAATTTCGGGGGTTTTTGGTTTTTCCAGTCCCCATTAACCTCTTAAAAAGGGCCATTCAAAGGGAGGGGGGGGCTTTATACGGGAAAAGTACTGGTCTTTTCAGCTTGCGAAACACTTGGTTCCCGCAGGCATTTGTTTCAATTAAGTTTTAAAAGGGTGGGAAAGTTTGCGCGGGGTTTTGAAGTAGCTTTTCCTGGGGGCAAAAAGGGGATGCCTCGCCCCCAAACAGTGGGGATCCCCCGGGGTAGTTTCTCTCAATCTCGCGGGCCCCCTTTTCTCCCCAGCTAATTTTTATTGAAAAGATGATGCTGTTTAAGAATCCCTTTGGGGGAAAGTTTGGACCTGTATATGGGGGCCCCCGGGGCAGGGTTTGTTGTCTCAGGATTACTCTCTATCTTCACTGGTTGGGGTTTTCCATTTGGGATGCCAATAGATGAACTTAAAAGGGATCCCTGATGAAGCTTTGACCCATATAAATTTTAAATGGGGAGTATTTTTTTAATCCTTTTTAGCGTGTTTTTCCCTTTTTTAACCCCAATATTATGAAATGCCTTGCCTTTAACCCTTTTTTATGAAAAAAAGTATATACAATATAAACATGATCTTTTGTATTTTTTATGAAATCATTAAATTTACTCATATAATAAAGTAAATAAAGCATTGGGATTTTTTCCCTTTCCCTTTTAAACCCGTTCGGGGACCCACAAAATAGTTGGCAAAACCTAACACCATCACTTTACTGACTAAATAATCCACCACAAAAACCACCACCACAAAATTGCCCAAAAATTACCGCCACCCCAGCCCCAACATAGCCCCAAAATACTTAGTGGCTGAAAAAAAAACCCCAAAACCATTACTGAATGAAAGGCCCTTTTTTACTACAACCAATTTCCCGGCAGAAAAGTGAACATACAGAGATGGATTACTTTAAATTACACCCGGGGATTTAAACGGAGAGTCTCTGAAGATTTAAATTCTCTTTCTCTTTCCACCCTTCCCAACCCCCAAATAAAGGGACTTTCCCGGCCACAACTCTTAAATGTAGACTTTTAACAAAAAAAAATATCTAAGACCCCTTTCATTTTATGAGCATTTCCCCAAAACCAAATTCCTACCTCTGTACAAACTCCACATCAAAAAGCCCCTCATAGGGGTTTTTTAATAATTCCCCCCTTGTCCCCCAAAACATTTAAAATTGTCCCCAAAGGGCCCTTTGGGGGCCCCCCATTTGTGCACCAATTTTTTAGTCTTTTTTGTAAACCAATTAGGAAAATTTTAGTTTCCTAAATTTACAGAAATTTTAGGTAAACCCCCAAATTTAGGTAGGCAGTCCTAAATTAGTGGGTTTGTATAGCCCCCTTTTGGTTTGGGGGAAAAACTTATAAGTTCCCCCAATAGTGGGAAATCTCGGCCCCCAAATTAAGTAGATGGGCCTCCCAAATAAGTAAAAAAAGGAAAGAAAAAATAGACCCCTTTATTACGTAGTTATATAGGCCCCCTTTTAGGTAGATATGGGCCCCCCTTTTAGGAAAAAATTTTTTCCCCCTTTTGTACCCGGGGGTATTTTTATATGCCCGTCAGGGCGGGTCCCTGGATCTCCGGGGCCGGCAAAAGGTTTTTCCAAACCAAAGGAAAGATCCACCCCTCACGGGGGGGCTTGGTGAAAGCCTTTGCGTCACGCCCTCTGCGATACGGGTTGTGTATGTATAGCCTCACTAAAGGCCCCGGGACATAAAAGGGGAGAAGGCGGGAAACGAAAACCGCCCTTTCCTTTCCCAGACTCTGACCCCTGCGGGGCTTTTAAAAACCGGCCCGGGTGCAGTCAGAGAGATCGGAAAAATTGAGCGGGCGGGCGAGGCGAGCGGCTGCGGCGCCCCCTCTGGTGAGCGGTGCCTTGACCTCACCTAAGAACAGCCCTGAGGCTATCAGACGTGCGCCAGTAAAAGACCTTTAAAAATATGTCGGACTGGTGCAAATCATGCCAGAAAAATGAAGCAGGGCCCCGGTCATACATGTCCCCCCTTGGATTTTTTACCTTTAACCCAATGCAGGGAGAAAGGTAAGTGATCATTTTTAAATCAGTTGGGTTTCAGTACGCATTACTCATACAATTTCTGTATCAAAGTCACAATTATAGTCAAATACAATTTAACTAATAACACACAGACAGGCTCAGAGGGAAGCAGAGGAAACCCTTTATGAGCCCCTTGATACAGAGTGCAGTCATGTAGAGTGGGCCCCAAGAATTACCCCGCTGGTAGGCCCCAAATATCATCTCCAGTGGAGGTCCCAAGAACCAACTCCATTGGTGGGCACCAAGACTCAACACCACTAGTGGACCCCAAGATTTACTCCACTGGTGGGCCCCAAGAACCAACTCTATTGGTGGGCCCTAAGACCCAACTCCACTGGTGGGCCCCAAGAATCAACTTCACTAGTGGGCCCCAATATTTACTCCACTAGTTGTCCCCAAGAACCAACTCTACTGGTGGGCCCTAAGACCAAACTCCACTGGTGGGCCCCAAGAATCAACTCCATTGGTGGTCCCCAATAATCATCTCTACTGGTGGCCCCAAGATTCAACTCCACTGGTGTTCCCCAAGAATCAACTCCATTGGTGTTCCCCAAGAATCACCTCCATTGGTGTTCCCCAAGAATCACCGTAGACTGACACTGTAGACAGTTGTATTGTTATTTTTTTTAAGATGAAGTTGCTCAAACATCCACAGGGGCAGGAAGAAAAAGTAAATGAACCCTTTGAATTCAACTGGATTTCTTTACTGATTACGTATTAAATGTGTTTTGATTCATGGTGAACTTTTGCACAGGACATGGGCCTTTAGCTAAACCCCCAAAGGGCTGAACAGTTAGATTAAACTAGTGAATCAAACATGCATATATTTGTGCTGGATTTTCAGGATTGCTGGACCATTAGATGTCGGGTGATGGACTCGTACCTAATTACAGGTTATGTTTTGAGCCTGTAGACCATCAAATTATTACCTTAAGTAAGTGAACCCTTTGGAATTATCTGGATATCTGCACTGTTGATTACTATTAACATGTGGCCTGAATGAATCCCTGGGTAATGCCACATTCCCCACAGCAATCAGAATTACAATGATGGGATAGCTATGTACCTGCTGTTGGGGATGTACAGCACATACATAGAAATACATAAACTAAATTATATACATTTGTGTATGTATTATATATATTATAGGATGAGGAAAGGATGTCTTTTTTCCATGTTACAAACTGATTGGTACTATACACAGCCTCCTGCAGGAAACCAGGGAGTGAGCGGGAGCAGAGCTGCAGGGGCATGAGGTGTACATGACTGAGAATGATAATGAACAATGCTAGGAGGATTAGGGGGTGTGTGCAGAGAAGTCCTAGATTGTAACTGCAGTGGATTCCTGGACTTGTAGGAAGAAGCTGCAGGAGAACCACTGACACTCCTACAACCAGAATGTTTCACTGATCTTATGACAGATGAATAAGGAGGCAAAAGAGAAGAAAAGAAACCAGTTACGAATGGTCTGAGTTGACACTTGTCACCTCTCACCTCCCTTAAATGTGCCTGGAGTTGTGCGAAATTCATCATCCGGCTCCGCAGGGCATTGGTTACAGTGAAGCGCTCATTAGTGTGTGATGGAGACAAAAGACATCCACTTGTTCTGTGACTCTTCCAGTCTCTCTGTATCTGATACAACCTGCTAACGAAACTCTGTGACACTCTAAGCTCAGTGGCCACTTCCATCTGAGAGCAGCTTGCTCAAAGCCTAGCAATGGTGAGGTACTGCTGATCAATTGTAAGGTGTTGTCTTGGTCTCATGATGTCACAATATGAACAGCAGTATAAGGAGGACGGTTTAATCCCAATTCACATTGAATTTATTGGGCGATTCAGGGAACAAACACCTATTGGGAATTTTGCCATTAAACGGGTTGTCTCACTACATTGATTCATCTCACCTCAGTCCTGTTTTCTTGGTTTCATTTTGAATTCAGGGGCGTGTTTACTGGCTTCCACTAGGCTGCAGTAGAAGCCAGGTCTGTAGCTATAGCAACCAGTGCTGGCAGCCTACCAGGAGAGATCAAACAGGACTGTAGCTATAGTAACCAGTCCTGGCAGCCTATCAGGAGAGATCAAACAGGTCTGTAGCTATAGCAACCAGTCCTGGCAGCCTATCAGGAGAGATCAAACAGGTCTGTAGCTATAGCAACCAGTACTGGCAGCCTATCAGGAGAGATCGAACAGGTCTGTAGCTATAGCAACCAGTGCTGGCAGCCTTTCAGGCCCGAGATAGATTCCATAAACAAAAAGGGTCCTGGAGCTATAGTGACCAGTGCTGGCAGCCTATCAGGAGCGATCACACAGGTCTGTAACTATAGCAACCACTGCTGGCAGGAGAGATCAAACAGGTCTGTAGCTATAGCGACCTGAGGAGCTGATGCAGCCCATACAGGAGGAGATATCTAGGAATAGGTAGGACACTGTTAATGGACACATATTGCAAAGGGACTTGTTTTTGCAAGATCGTTAACATAAAAAGCAGCGATCCCTGTAGTGAGACAACCCCTTTAAGCTCCATGTTAGGGATCAGCAAGTTGTTGAAAAAGATCTGAAACACTGAACAGTTGGATGAGTGCATCTAAAGGGAAGAGATCAACTCATTTAGGGCACTACAAAAAATGTGAAGAAATTTTATGCTTATCCTGAAATTTCAACCAAAAGCCAAATCCCAAACTTTTTGTGAGTAGTGTATTTTGTGCTGCTGGTGACTCTGCTTCTTCCCAATGCACAGTACCTCCTAGTCTGCGAGTTTCAAAATATTCAGCACACTCACTTCCTGAAATACTATGTGTTGCTGGTGACCCTGTTCTATTTAGAAACGTAATAGAAAATGTAGACGAGTTGCAGCTTTGCACCCTTGTGTCTGGGGAATGGAGCTTTTTGCATGTTTGGATGAAGGCTGCGGCTCTCGCCCGTCTCTGGAGGGCCTTGAGCGGATCCTGTGACTTGCGCTCCCAGTGACCCCTCTTCTGCGCGCTTATGATACTCGCGGCTCCTATAATCACAGCCGGGTTTCTTACTTCTTGATGGGACCATTATTTTGACATAAAAATGTGTTTCACGTCCCAATTCCCTAAATGATCCCACAAAAAAAAAATCTCGGAGCGACTTCCAAATATTAAATTACAGCAACAAATAAATATTCACTTTTTCGCTCAGAGTAAATAGAGGGAAGGATTTGATTATTTTTTTCCCTTGTGATCGCGATAAAATATTAAATAAGCAAATCTGTAAATATAAAAGCAAAAAGCTGTAAAAGCAAAGGAGCCGGTGACATCCTGACCCAGAGTCCCCCAGTCTGCTATGTGCAGGGCCCACTATGCACAGGTCCCCCAGGGGTTTCCGTTGCTCCCCTGTTGGCCAGGCCAAGGTTGTACGTGAGAATTCAGCATTGAAACCACCTCAAGAGTTTTACTTACTCTTCAACAGGGCCGGGACGACGGGTAGGCAGAGGTAGGCGATCGCCTAGGGCGCCTACCTCTGCCTGTCCCTAATGGGCGCAGTCAGGGGCCCCGACCCTCGCCGGGCTCCAGGCCGCTGCCATGGGCCTGGCGCGCTGGCGGCCCTTTTAGCTGTATGTGCGTCCGCTGGACGCACATAGAGCTGCGGGCTTCTGCGGAGCAGAGCGCGAGCGCTCCCTGCCCCGCAGAGAGTGTCGGACCCGCTCACCGGAGGATCGCTAGATCCTCCAGTAAGCCGCAGGGCCGACACAGCGGGGCCGCGGCGGGTCCTCAGCGCTGAGGACCCGCCGCGGCCCCGTGCGATAAAGTGATGTCATCGCGACGCTGCCTCTCCTCGGTCGCACAGCGCATCATAGGCCGTGCGCCCGAGGAGCGCCGGAGGAGCGTCCTGGCGCTGGAGGCGTGATGACATCATCACGTCTCCAGTGTCGGACTGAAGAGGAGCGCCGGGAAAGAAGAGGAGTGCGCGGCCGGGAGAGAGGTAAGGTGAGTATAAATGTTATTATTTTTACCTGCCTGAGAGTGCCCCCATATGCCTGCCTGTAGCCCCAATATACATGCCTATGGCCCCATACCCCTGCCTGAGCCCCTATACGCCTGCCTGTGCCCCTATACGCCTGCCTGAGCCCCTATACGCCTGCCTGTGGCCCCTATACGCCTGCCTGTGGCCCCTATATACCTGCCTGTGGCCCCCCATATGCCTGTCTGAGCCCCCATACGCCTGCCTGAGCCCTATACGCCTGCCTGGGGCCCCTATATGCTTGGCTGTGGCCCCTATTCGCCTGCCTTTGGCCCCTATACGCGTGCCTTTGCCTCCATACGCCTGCTTGTGCCCCCATACGCCTGCCTGTGGCCCCATACGACTGCCTGAGCCCCCATACGCCTGCCTGAGTCCCCATACGCCTGCCTGTGGCCCCATACGCCTGCCTGTGGCCCCATACGCCTGCCTGAGCCCCTATACGCCTGCCTGAGCCCCCATACGCCTGCCTGTGGCCCCATAGGCCTGCCTGTGGCCCCATATGCCTGCCTGAGCCGCCATATGCCGGCCTGTGACCCTATACGCCTGCCTGTGGCCCTATACGCCTGCCTGAGCCCCCATATGCCTGCCTTTGGCCCCTACACACCTGCCTGTGGCCCCTATATGCCTGCCTGTGGCCCCCAAACGCCTGCCTGAGCCCCCATACGCCTGTCTGTGGCCCCATACGCCTGCCGGTTGCCCCGATACGCCTGCCTGTGGCCCCCATACGCCTGCCTGTGGCCCCCATATGCCTGCCTGAGCCCCCATACGCCTGTGTGTGGCCCCATACGCCTGCATGTGGCCCCATACGCCTGCCTGTGGCCCCCATACGCCTGCCTGTGGCCCCCATATGCCTGCCTGAGCCCCCATACGCCTGCCTGTGGTCCCATACGCCTGCCTGTGGCCCCATACGCCTGCCTGTGCCACCATATGCCTGCCTGTGGCCCTATACGCCTGCCTGAGCCCCTATACGCCTGCCTGTGGCCCCATACGCCTGCCTGTGGCCCCAAACGCCTGCCTGAGCCGCCATATGCCTGCCTGTGACCCTATATGCCTGCCTGTGACCCTATAGGCCTGCCTGTGGCCCTATACGCCTGCCTGAGCCCCCATACGCCTGCCTGTGGCCCCCATACACCTGCCCGTGGCCCCATACGCCTGTCTGTGGCCCCATAAGCCTGCCTGTGGCCCCATACGCCTACCTGTGGCCCCATACGCCTGCCTGAGCCCCCATACGCCTTCCTGTGGCCCCATATGCCGGTCTGTGGCCCCATACGCCTGCCTATGGCCCCATACGCCTGCCTGTGGCCCCTATATGCCGGCCTGTGGCCCCCATACGCCTGCCTGAGCCCCCATATGCCTGCCTGAGCCCCTAGCTATATACCTGCCTGAGCCCCTATAGCTATATACCTGCCTGAGTGCCTCTATATTTATATACCTACCTGTCAAAAGGGGACAATATCTATATACCTGCCTTGACTGAGGAGACATATATACATATCCCCTGCCTGACTGGGGACGGCATTTTCTATATACCTGTCTAACTGAGGGACTTACACTCACCGGCCACTTTATTAGGTACACCTGTCCAACTGCTCGTTAACACTTAATTTCTAATCAGCCAATCGCATGGCGGCAACTCAGTGCATTTATGCATGTAGACATGGTCAAGACAATCTCCTGCAGTTCAAACCGAGCATCAGTATGGGGAAGAAAAGGGGAAATTTTAGTGCCTTTGAACGTTGGCATGGGTTTGTTGGTGCCAGAAGGGCTGGTCTGATATTTCAGAAACTGCTGATCTCCTGGGATTTTCACGCAAACCATCTCTATGGTTTACAGAGAATGGTCCGAAAAAGAAAAAAACATCCAGTGAGCGGCAGTCCTGTGGGCGGAAATGCCTTGTTGATGCCAGAGGTCAAAGGAGAATGGGGCAGACTGGTTCGAGCTGATAGAAAAAGGCAACAGTGACTCAAATAGCCACCCGTTACAACCAAGGTAGGCAGAAGAGCATCTCTGAACGCACAGTACGGCAAACTTTTTAGGCAGATGGGGTACAGCAGCAGAAGACCACACCGGGTGCTACTCCTTTCAGCTAAGAACAGGAAACAGAGGCTCCAAATTGACCAAGCTCATCGAAAAATGACAGTAGAAGATTGGAAAAAATTTTCCTGGGCTGATGAGTATCGAATTATGCTGCGACATTCGAATGGTAGGGTCAGAATTTGGCGTCAACCAACAAGAAAGCAAAGGTCCATCCTGCCAGTATCAAACGGTTCAGGCTGGTGGTGGTGTTATGGTGTGGGGAATATTTTCTTTTTGGGACTCTTTGGGCCCCTTGGTACCAATTGAGCATCGTTGCAAACACCTTGGGAATCTATGCCACGAAGAATTGAGGCATTCTGAAGGCAAAAGGCATTCCAACCCGTTACTAGCATGGTGTACCTAATAAAGTGGCCGGTGAGTGTATATACCTATAATTAAGGAGTTGCTGGAAATGTGAGGATTCTAAGATACTTGTGTCCAAATCTGCAGGGACGAGTATTGGCCGGGAGGGAATCAGCATGAAGGTTGGGCCGGATGGAGAAGAAAAGGGAAGGTGAACGACGCTGATCAGAAAAGACGTCTCCGGTGAGTCACTAAATGTAACTGCAGTGCAATCACTTATATTTCTGCAGAGCGTCTACATACAACTAGTATCTACCACTGTTATGTAAAACATTGAAAATTAAATGTATTCTGAGTTGTTCATTAAACCATTGCTTAAAATTGTGAAGTGTGAGCCATCATCCCCCTCTGGGTGAAAGGAATTCCTAGGCTGGGTCTGCAGAATCTCACCCCCCCCCAGCCCTTTGACCGTTTAAGTACGGAACTGTTTAGAGACCATGGGATCATTGCGCTTTATGGCCCAGGATTGTATATGCAGCTGTCCTGGATACCTGAAAACCTGATAACCTATGACCCTTTCAAAAACACATCTTTCCCGCCAGAGAGTGAGAAAAGGTTTCCTTTGACTGCCCAGAGAGGCAGTCCGTGAGTGCCCCCTTGTGGAACAAAAATACCATAGCCATCCCCAGAAAATTCTGTAAACCACTCCTTTTCATAAATTTCCCGCCAATAAACGGGGACAGCCTGGCTGGGTATAAATGGCTCAGCCCCCCTGTAGACGGTGTCATAGCTACGGGGTCCTTCTTTCTAAAGTGAGCTGTGTCTAATTTCTCCTTACCCCGGGACGTGGAAACATCTTGTAAGTGTGGAGTTTTCCATTTTTCTCCTTTATTTTAAAAACTGTATTGTGTGTGTGTCATTATTGTTATTATCATATTTTTGTCTATGTAAGCACTGAAATCATTTTATATTAAAGGTAACAGTAATTCGCTAACTCTTGTTGTTGCACGGGACCCAATTTCTTTTTAAGGATTGTTTTTTTTCTTTGGTAACTACTGAGAGAGCAGTGAGTTGACCTGTAAGCATTTTTTTACGTGTTTTTAGAAATCGGTGAGGACTCAGATACCTTCCGGCTGAGCCCTTTTTGATTTTCTGTTTTTTTTTTGATTATTGAAGGGAAGGTGGTGGCAACGGATAATTTTGGGGTGCTGGACTGTCTTGTGGTACGATTTATGCTTGATTTGCTACCTGAGTGAGAGGTGACTCGAGTGGATATAAGTCAAACCCCATTACATGGCCCCCCCCAGTCACGTGCTGGTGA
>JAODAL010024908.1:0-59634 GCA_025379985.1 Phyllomedusa bahiana | reverse complement strand
TTTTCCCCCCTTTATCCAATTTGATTCCCCTTTACTGCCCCTTTTTAAATTAGAAGTTTTTAAAAATTTCAGGCCCCCGGGAACAGGCTTAAAAAAAATTTTTAAAAATTTAAAAAAATAATCAAAGGGAGAAAAATTTTTTTACTTTGAGCTCTGAAGCTTGATGCACTATAGATAAGATCTCTTGCTTTAGTCTGCTTTTTGAAGTGTAAATCAGAAGTGTTGCAAAATCACCCATAAAACCCCCACAGTCTAACCACAAAGAGACATGAAGCATGAATTTGAACCTGCTTGTGGCTCTGTGAAATAATATGTGAGACAACCCCTTTAAATGCTATTAAACAGCCCTTCAGTCGTTCGCTTCTCAAAATGACCAACAGGACCACTATTTCTCTCTAAGGTTTTTCAGTAATTCCTAATTATTTGGAAGAACACTGCATGCGTATAATTGAACTATCCATTGAAAATGGGGTGCAAGACCCCATTATTCATGTGACAGTGAGGGCCCCAGCATTCAGTCTTGTATTCACTGTCCTGTCTAAAAAAAAAAAAAATCCCCAAAATTCCCTTTTGCTCACTCTGGTGGTACTGCATGCTTGTACGATGACATATTAGCTCTTATTTTAATACAAGCTATCAAGTGTTATTTTTTTAATTCATAAAATATCGCTGCCAAGAGATCATGAGGCAGCAGAGACCAGATACTGCTCAGAGGTAAAAAAAAAAATCTCAGCAATTTCTTTACCAGACAGTCCAATACTGGCATTGATGATGAAAAGAAGAATCCAGGGAGGAGATAACAGAATAAAAATTACTTTCATCCCTCATTTTCCATTATGATAGGTGGTCTTTAAAGGGGTTGTCTAGCTATAGGATTGCTTTTTAAGTGAAAGATCTTGCAAAAACAAGTCACTTTGCAATATATGTCCATTACCAGTGTCCTACCTATTCCTAGATATCCCCTCTTGTATGGACTACATCAGCTCCTCAGGTCGCTATAGCTACAGACCTGTTCCATCTCTCATGATAGGCTGCCAGCACTGGTTGCTAAGCTACAGACCTGGCTTCTACTGCAGCCTAATAGAAGCCAGTAAACACGCCCCTGAATTCAAAATGAAACCAAGAAAACAGGAAAAATCAATGTAGTAAAACAACCCCTTTAAGGGCCAGTAAACCAAAATTCCAAGCATCAGATTGTGTATGGGGAAGCTTTCTTTGAGCTGCATAAACTCTTACACAAATGATTAAAGGGCTTGTACAGAAAAACATGGCTCCCCCCTCCCCCCCCCCAAAAAAAAAAAAAAAAAAAAGCTCTATACCTTTCTGGTCTTGTAGCTCAGTTACAGTGAAGTGAATGAGACTCAGCTGCAATACCACACACAACCTGTAGGTAGGTGAGGCGCTGTTTCGGAAGCAGCCATGTTTTTCTAATCCAGGACAAGTCTACACAAGTCCAGGGAGATGCCATGTTGACTGTTGAATAAAACATACATCTGTACAAAAGCATTGCTTGTGCTGGATATAATAGGTGTCCGCAAAAGGAGTACCTACAGCTCCCTAATTTGTTCAAGGGGTTGGCTCACTACGAAGATTAGCTTTCAAAACGTAGGGAATGTTAACTCAATGCTTTTTCAAAGTATATTGCTTTTTTGTTGTTGTTTTGTTGAAGAGATGAGAGATTTTATCTGCTCTAAGTGCACATAGGTTTCTCTGGTTACCATCATGCTTTCCCTGCTCTTTGTTTTTTCTGATAGCAAGGAATGATGTCACCACAGGTCGGCACACAGGATGCCAGAAGCTTGAGAACAGTGTTATCTCTAACAAACAAAGCAGACTAATTACTTCTGAGCGTTAACTTTGAGCTAAAAAGCCCTCTGCACTATAGAGAACATCACCTGCTCTCATGTCAGTGTAATTAGAAGAGCTGGGAATACAGAGCTGATACGCTAATCACTGCTATAGAACCACCCACAGCCTGACCAGGAAGAGAGAGGAGACATGGTGAATCTAAAGCTGCTTGTGGCTCTGTGAAACAGCATGGTGAGGCAACCCCTTCAATATATTTTTTTTTTTACTATCTTTATGTATGGTCTATACAACCAATAAAGAGGGTTTTTTAGCCCCTTAAGCCGAACGCCTGAAAAGTAGTTAATGACCAGAATTTTTTTAGTTTTCGTCTCCTTGCGTTTCAACAGTTGTAACTTTATTTGTTCATGAAGCAGTTTTATGAGGCCTCGTTTTATTATAGACAAGTTGTACTTTATGGGGAAATAGTTTAAGTTAACTTATAAATAATTGCAGTATTTTTATTTATTTTTTTTAAATTTTTTTTTTTTTTTACACCATTCACATTTCACACGTAATAACTTGTTAGATTAATTCTACAGGTTATTACGGTCGTGTAGATACCAAATATGTGTAGTTTTTTTTTGTGCGTTAATTTATGAACAATTATTTTTTTTTAAAAATATTTATTATTTTTTTTATTTATTTTTTAACATTTTTTTTTTGTTTTAGTTTTTTTTTTACTTTTTATTTTTTTATTTGGAACAGGGAGTGATTAGGACAGCACAAGTGGTCCTATCACTGGCTTCATACACAGACAGTTTGGGGCCACTCTAGGTCCCCAGGCTGACTGTGACGCCGTTCCCCGTGCTCTGTCGGGTACCGGGGTTCCATCACCCAACAAGCAGGGGAAACCCTTTGATTGCGTGCGGGGAACGCCCCCGAAATCAAAGGGTTAAAGCTTTGGGTTGCGGAGGTTTCCGCCCTGCCCGGTGCTCGCCCGGAAGGGATGTCGGAATTCGGGGCGCCGCAAACCCCCGATGTTCTGGCAGTTGGGCGTCTAAAGTCGGCGGGCGGTCGTTAAGGAGTTAATGTGAAAACATTACATTAACTATCTTGTAATGATCTTCAGTTACAGCTTGTATTATACTTCGAGCTACATTCACAATGCTACTAGTTGTTACAAACAATGACCAACAAAAAATCACCCAAAAGCTTAGTTGGGCTCTTTTTTATGTCTACATCACATTAATATACAGCATAATGATGACACTTCCCAGAATGCAAATCACAGGTAATATAGACAGTAATTCAGGACCAGTTCAAGAATGTAATGTATGCTCACAGTGATGCAATCAACAAAATAGTGAGTTAAGCTCTGGAGTATAATACAGGATGTAACTCAGGATCAGTACAGGATAAGTAATGTATGTATACAGTGACTGCACCAGCAGAATAGTGATTGCAGCTCTGGGTATAAATACAGATTAACTCAGGATAGTACAGGATAAGAATGTATGTACACAGTGACTGCACAGCAGAAGGTGATTGCAGCTCTGGAGTATAATACAGGATGTAACTCAGGTCAGTACAGGATAGGTAATGAAATGTACACAGTGCTCACCAGCAGAATAGTGAGTGCAGCTCTGGAGTATAAAAACAGGATGAAACTCAGGATCATACAGGATAAGTAATGTATGTACACAGTGACTGCACCAGAGAATAGTGGTGCAGCTCTGGAGTATAATACAGGAGGTAACTCAGGTCAGTACAGGTAATGAAATGTATGTACACAGTGACTGCACCACCAGTAGTGAGTGCAGCTCTGGAGTATAATACAGGATGTAACCTCAGGATCAGACAGGATAAGAATGTAAATGTACACAGTGACTGCACCAGCAATAGTGAGTGCAGCTCTGGAGAATAATACAGGATGAAAACTAGGATCAGTACAGGAAAAAGGTAATGTAGTACACAGTGACTGCACCAGCAGAATAGTGAGTGCAGCTCTGGAGGATAATACAGGATGTAACTCAGGATCAGTACAGGATAAGTAATGTATGTACACAGTGACTGCACCAGCAGAATAGTGAGTGCAGCTCTGGAGTATAATACAGGATGTAACTCAGGATCAGCACAGGATAAGCAATGTAATACATGTACACAGTGACTGCACCAGCAGAATAGTGAGTGCAGCTCTGGAGTATAATACAGGATGTAACTCAGGAAAAACCTGAATGGATTCTCTGCTAGGGAGTTAATGGTCTTGCATGTCTGTTTATGGTAATCTGCTAACGAGGAACAGTCACATCGATACATGAAGTGGGGCTGTAAAGACGCATTTGTGTGTGTAAAGTGCAGAGTGAATGTTAAACTTTGGTTACAGGCAAAGTCTAGATATGAAGCCTGACAGTCCAGGTTCACAGAAATACCGACCACATTCTCATGTCTGTGAGCAGTGGTGAGGAGAACGTACAACACTGGCCTTTTAAATTGTACTCATAATAGACCGGTATGTGCGTGTATGTATGTGTGTGTGGGGGGGGGGGGTGCTGTTCTTGCACTATTACTCTTCATTTCACAATTGAATAAGCTACCTAGACTCTATGGTGGGAATACCCCCTTAAGAAGATTCAGCTGACAGTCTTGCAGGCAATGCGCCATGGGGAAAAAAAGTATGCAAACTAGAGGGTTGCTACCTATGGGTGACACTGTAAAGCCTGTGTTTTTACCTTTAGAGGAGAAATAGTGGCCAACATAATAGCCACATTTTTTATGCCTGTTATACTAAGTGCTTTTGATTGTCATGAACCCTCATTACCCCTAGCCCATAGCTACTCCAGGTATCAGGACGCACTAAGATCGAGCATAGAGTTGTATAAGATTAGAAAAATAAGTCACCATGTACTGTGTATTGTATTGAAACATTAAAATTAATGGATCTAAGCTGCAATACCAGACACAGCCAACAGACAAAAGTGGCGCTGTTTTTGGAAAATGAAAAAATACTCTTTAGTAGTGTTCTAATTTGGACCCAAAACTGTATCACAAGGCTGAAACTGAGCATTGGGAGGTTCACTAGCGGTCTGAGTGAACAATCAGCATATTAGTCAGGAAAATTTGCATATTAGTCATGAAATTTACCAGAACTGCATTTCTTCCAGATTTTTTTTTTTTTTTTATCAATGTCAAACGTAAATGTAGATCTGAGCTGTGGACGTTGCGAGTGGAATCCACCATCCTGGCACAATCGCTCTATTCAACACCATAAGGGTTAAGTACGAGGAATTGCAAACCTCAGTTTCATATGTGGATAAGACGTCTAGGTGTGGTACAGAAATATGCGTGCTCTCTGCCACACCTACCCATTCTCATAAAGTCTCTGTGAGCTCGCCTGTATGTGCCATGTCTTCAGTCATTTTCTGCTTGCTATACCACACAGCCGTACGTCAATACATATGCACCTGTACAAACTACCAGGCAGCCATTTTTCTTGTGGGCCAATACTGCTATTCTCCTGACTGAGGTCAGGCACCCAAACCCCCAGGCAAAGAGCTGATTCGGCTAGGGAAAAGGCAGATATTTTAACTGCAGAGGCCACTGCCGGACACGTGTAGTATTGCATGACGGCCGACCACAGATATCACCATACATGTAACACGTGGACAGCTCAAGTCCGTCAGAGAGAAGGCAAATTAGTGATTTTCTATTCTTCACTTACAAGGTTTTCCATTTATACATAGTTAGTACGGTTGAAAAAGACACGTGTCCATTAAGTTCAACCAAGGGTGGGGAAAATGTGGGTGAAGGGAGGGAGAGAAGGAGTTCAAGCCCAGCCTCCCCAATGGTGAATGTCCTGAAACCCAAGAACCAATCTGCTCCAGGTAAGAACCATCTCTGAACCCAGAGCCGCCACCAGCCAGGATCCAGAATTTTACATGGCTACGTACGTATTAATATTCTTTAGTTTCAGGTAGTTATCTAAGCCTTTCTTGAAACCCTCAACTGTTCCTGCTGTGACCAGCTCCTCAGGAGGCTATTCCACAGATTCACAGTTCTCACAGTGAAAAACGCTTTTCTCCTCTGGAGATTGAATCCTTTTTTCTCTATCCAAAGTGAATGTCCGCTTGTCTTTTGAGGGGGCTTTACATGAAATAATTTTTCCCCATACTTTTTGTAGGGACCATTTATATATTTATATAAATTAATCATGTTCCCCCAAAACCGTCTTTTCTCAAGACTAAATAAGTTCAATTCTACTAACCTCTCCTCATAACTAAGATAAATATTCACATTCCCATAAACTTTAATGTCATCTCCGCTTGAACTATGTAGGTTCCCTGACCTCACCCAATGGTCCAGAAACCCTAATTCTCTAAAAGAGCGTGCCAAGGAAAAATCCAGTGAATTACAAGCCTGGACGGGGCTAAAACAATGGGTGTTCCCAGCATACACTTTGATGGCATATCAATAGGATATGACATGAATGTCTGACAGGTGGGACCTGCACCTCTCTCTGGAACGTGTCCCCGAAAGTGTTGGCTTAAAATTCTGCTGCTTGTTCACAACTCTCCATTCTGTTCTATGAGAGGAGTACAGCCAGATCGCACCGCTCACCCGTATGCAGAACTCCCGTGGAACATAATGGAGAATGGTGCGCAAGTACGACCCGCTCTCTGTTCTGCGGCAACCCTTTCAGGGGTCTGTTACCAAGACAGGTGCAGTTCCCAGAGCTGATACCTGCACCTACCAGACTTTGATGGCATATCCTACTGATATGCCATTAAAGTCAATGGTGGGGACACCCCTTTAACTAGTACAGGCAGTCCGCGAGTTACAAACGGGATAGGGACTGTAGGTTTGTTCTTAAGTTGAATTTGTATGTAAGTCGGAACAGGTATATTTATTAAGTGAAACTCCAGCACAAAAGGAATTTTTTAGTTTTGGATAGTGCAGAGAAGGGTTTTTACATTTGTTTTGCTGTCTGTGCCCCTGTTAAGAAGATTTCACCTCATGTGCAGCTGTGGCATGCTGGAACTTGTCGTTCCACAGCTACTATTTGCTGTGGAATATGGAATTACAAGTGCCAACAGGCCACTTAAGTCTCCGTTTGTAACTAGGGGACAGATGTAAGTCAAAATGGTGTAAGTCGGGGACTACCTGTACTCACCTTTACTGCCGTTGCCGTTCCGAAGCTCCGGTGTCCCTTTAGTCCTTCGGCTATGACGTACCATTCGTACCTCACGTGAACATGCAGCGAATCACTGGACTCGGCGCTCCTGAACGCACGCGTGGCATGTGACCCCTGAGGCCAATGACTATCTGCACGGCCATGTGAGTCCTATACGTGACATCGCCGCAAGGGAACCGGCGGAAGATGCCGAAACAGCAATCGCAGGAGAAGTGAATACCAATTAATTTTTTCTTCATTTTACCCCAGTCTTAGTCTATTTCCAAAAAATTCTGAAAATCCCTTTCAATACAATTGACACAGCCAAGTATAAAACTAGCAACTTGGTTTCTAAAATCTCTGCTTGCAGTCATGGAATAGAAACTTTAATTGTTATTTTCCAGGCAGTCATGTGAAAATCGCACATTAGCTCAGCTTATTACAAAGACCAGCTCTCAGAAGGGTAAGGCCACACACAATGGCTGCAGGGTTTCCATGATGCAGCAGGAAATTGCACCAATATGCAATTTTACTGGAAATTGCCACAACTACTAAATTGTTTACTGGTAAAGAGAAGCCATGATCAAACTGCTGTTCTGCTGCAAGATTATGCATCAATTACCAACCAATTTTAACACTGTGCTAACTTAAAGGGTAAAGAAAAATAGAAGTAGGTAATCGCTCACCAGTAGCTCTTCTCTAGTAATAGTCCGCATAAAATCCCTCCACGCACGGTGCACCAGGGAGGTGAATATCCGGCTGTACATATCCCAGGTGAAGTTAGGGTAAAGATAAGCTGAACTCCAGCACTCGTGCTCAGGATATAAGGTTAATTATAAAAGACTTTAAGAACAAAACATAAAAACAAGTAAACGCTGCTTGGTTTACACGTTTCAAGCCTGTTAGGTCGGCTCTTAGTCGTTGCAACAATGGGGGTTGCTAAGGAATGACAGCAAGCAGAGATCTTAAATAATGAATACAGTCACTGTCCAATAGACAATACCATTTATCTGCTGAAACTGGAGTCCACCTTTAAAGGGGTTGTCTCACTACATTGATTCATCTGACCTCAGTCCCATTTTCTTGGTTTCATTTTGGATTCAGGGGCGTTTACTGGCTTCTACTAGACTGCAGTAGAAGCCATGTCTATAGCTATAGCAACCAGTGCTGGCAGCCTATCAGGAGAGATCGAAGAGGTCTGTAGCTATAGTAACCAGTGCTGGCAGCCTATCAGGAGAGAACAAACAGGTCTGTAGCTATAGCGACCTGAGGAGCTGATTCAGCCCATACAAGAGGGGATATCTAGGAATAGGTAGGACACTGTTAATGGACACATATTGCAAAGTGACTTGTTTTTGCAAGATCTTTAACATAAAAGGCACTCCTTGTAGTGAGCGAACCCCTTTAAGGACAATATATCTAGAACATTTCGGACATAAAGTTGACCAGTCCCCTGCACTCACCTGTGGCACAGAGTGCAATAAATGTCTGAGCATGCTTCCGGACCATGAGCAGTTTATCTTTAGGTAATGGCAGCTTTCTTAATATATGTTCGATAAAGTCATGTGGCGTAACGGCAGCAAGGTTCCACTTCAATTTTCCTAGCACCACCAGCTCCCACTCCTGGGGACCAAGAAAAATCATCGTTAATTTCGCGTCCAATTTTCAATGCATTTTGTCAGAACAGGAGCACATTTCCCTCCTGACATATATAACCGAGGCATCAATTTCTTGCAGTATAAAAAGGCAGCGTGAGGTAACTACTCTAGGCCGGCTTCCAGCAGCTGACCGTTACACGTGACACCTTTATAGCCTGCTCACACGGATGTTTAGAGATGCGGGTGCGCCCATGTGAGCCGAATGCTGGAGGCAGCAATTTTCAGCAATTTACTAACTTTTGGGAAAAAAAATTAAATAAAATTGACAGAGCAAGAGCCGGGCTACATGATAATATCAGCTGCACATTGGAATGTGTGGTCAGGCATAAGCAACATCATCCTGGCTGGTGGTCATTGTGCTGTACCCATCTCTATACAGTAAGGTGCAATGTGTGCGAGATCATGAGCTAACAGAGGATTGACCTGTGGACGGACCACTGGTAACGAGGCTCAGGACCCCTCCTCTGAAATAGTCATAGGCCCCAATATCGCTCATGACAACAACCATAGTTTAGACTGTGAGCCCTAATGGGGATAGAGACCAATGGGAATAATCATAATGTTCGTACACTGCTGTGGAATATAACAGCACTATAAAAATGAATACAAATAAATATGTTCAAGAAAGCTCATTAAATCACAGGGATGACCATTAGGAATTTGTTTTGTCCACTCTTTTCAGAATATGTTAAAAATGTTTATTTAGTTGGGGTCAGTTGGGTCCCCCAGAATGTGGGTCTGCGTATCCCCCACGTGCAGACAAGGGACTTAGACATTAACGTTTTAGTCTGAAGGGAAAAAATATTCATATTTGATAAGTGGTGCCTCTAACTAGAAGTCAGAAAGCAGGAGGGGAGCACCTGTGCAACCTCACAGCACCCGTGTGCCTCTACAGTCCGCAGCACCCTGTTGCGCCTCCATAGCCCACAGTGCCTCTGGGCGCCTGCACCCTTGGGCAGCTCCTCTGTAGCCCCACAACCCGCAGAAGCCCATGCTCTAACACAGCCCCAAGCACTCTGTTGCGCTTCCACAGCCCGTAGTGCCCCTGCGCACCTTCAGCGACCCAGCAAGCCTCCATCTTCGGGCTGCAACCCTGCATAACTCTACCACCTGGCAGAACCCTGCACACCTCCACTGGCGGGCTGAGACCCTGCACTCCTCCACCGCTGGGCAGTGGGCCTGTACGCCGCCACTGGGCAAAAATCCTGCACGCCTCCACCGCCGGGCAGCGACTCTGCACGCCTCCACCGCCGGGCAGCGACTCTGCACGCCTCCACCGCCGGGCAGCGACTCTGCACGCCTCCACCGCCGGGCAGCGACTCTGCACGCCTCCACCGCCGGGCCGATCCTCGGCACGCCTCCACCGCCGGGCCTCTACGCTGCACTCCTCCACCGCCGGGCAGCGACTCTGCACGCCTCCACCGCCGGGCAGCGACTCTGCACGCCTCCACTTCTGGGCAACGACTGTGCACAACTCCACTGCTGGGCAGAAGCCCTGCTCCACGCCTCCACCACCAGACAGAACCCTGCACGCCTCCACCGCTCGCAGAGCCGCTACGGATATCAACAGCCTGCAGCTCCCTTACACATCTCCATCGTTGGCAACGACCCTGCGCGCCTCCACCACCCTCAACACCTACGGACCACCACAGCACCTTGTCAGCCCGCAGCCCCCCATGCTCCTCCACAGCCTGTAGCGCAAGATTACCATCAGGTGGCACTGCATGTGTGTGTGCCTTTCTCCAGCGCGTGTATGCGCCGCTCTAGCTGGACGCGTACATGTGTGGTTATCCAGGCAGTTATGCCTCTCCAACCAGAAATGCGTATGAGCGTCTCTATTTTTATAGTCTCTGGGAATCACAGAAAGAGCCGGGCACACTTGCTGGAGAATTCGGACTTCAGTGCACAGTTATTTATTAAAATGATTAAAGCTCCTGGAAAATGCACACGAAGCACAAACAGTTTTGTGTTTTGCAACCCATGAAGAGATAAAAATCAGATAGCTGTGTATATAAGTGGAGCTTACAGCAGCCGGTTCGAAGCACGCTCCATGCTGCCGTCTTAGGGGCCCCTGCACTGTATTAGGCTCCGTTCACACGCGTTGGATTTGACGTGGATTTTAGCACAGATTCCGATGGCAGTGGTTTCTGAAATCCTATTCACATGCTACAGAACATTTCCGTGCACATTTCTGGCTGCGCCACCAAAATAAAATCGGAAACAAATAGCGTGCACAGAAAAGCCAAGGAAATCCTGAGAAAGAAATCCTGAGTGCCAGTGGATGCTCTAATCAATAAGAGCCGGCTGAATCCACTACGTAAGAACACACCCATAGGGTAAATTCACACACTGCAGATTTGTTGCTCTAACTGAAAATATACTCCATTTACCTGAATGGTCACGTGCTGCAGAAACAACCCCAGATGAATGCAGGAGTCTGCCTTGTGTGAATGCACCCTACAGTGTCAGAGACGCTTATCTAGAGCCCATTACAGAATCCAGTAAAAGAAAAATACTTTCCTATACAAGATCCCTACACAAGATCCTCACAAAAGAGGATCACAAGTAAGGCACGCAGTGGTCCAGCACAACTGATTATATTCTCAACAGGGGCCCGAAACTCAGTGCTCTTAATGGAGAAGTGACTGAGCAAGCGTGGCTCAACGGGAGTTCTAAGTACAGGTGAGTGGCCCAGTGCGGCTACACAGCCACGCAGCGCCCCTCCACAGCTCCAAGTGGCCATTTTGTGCATTCACAACTCACACTATCCATTGAGGCTTTGAGGCCTTAACAGCTCGCACTGCCCCTCCACACCCCATAGGGTCCTTATGCACCTCCAAATCCCACAGCAGCCCTGTGCACCACCACAGCAGCCCCATGCGCCGCCAAAGCCCACAGCAGCCCCATGCGCCTCCACAGCCCACGGCAGCCCCATGCGCCTCCACAGCCCACGGCAGCCCCATGCGCCTCCACAGCCCACGGCAGCCCCATGCGCCTCCACAGCCCACGGCAGCCCCATGCGCCTCCACAGCCCACAGCAGCCCCATGCGTCTCCACAGCCCACAGCAGCCCCATGCGTCTCCACAGCAGCCCTATGCGTCTCCACAGCAGCCCTATGCGTCTCCACAGCAGCCCTATGCGTCTCCACAGCAGCCCTATGCGTCTCCACAGCAGCCCTATGCGCCTCCACAGCAGCCCTATGCGCCTCCACAGCAGCCCCATGCGTCTCCACAGCAGCCCTATGCGTCTCCACAGCAGCCCTATGCGTCTCCACAGCAGCCCTATGCGTCTCCACAGCAGCCCTATGCGTCTCCACAGCAGCCCTATGCACCTAAACAGACAGCAGCGCATATCTCAAGCTGACAGCACAAGATTACCGCCATAGACATCGATGGCTTATTGACAAGATAGGCACCAATGTCAGATAGGTGCGGGTCCCACCTCTGGGACCTCCATTAATCTCCAGAACAAGCCCCCAAAACTCCGTTCTGAATTGGGAAATGACTGCGCAATAGGAGTTCTGAATACAGCCGAGTGGTTGAATTCAGAACTCCCATTGAAGTGAATGGCGAGGTGCAGGGGTGCGCAGTCACCTCTCCATTCAAAACAGGAAACTTCGGGGACCTGTTCCAGACAGAAGTGCGGGTTCCAGTTAAAATCCGATCCAATTTTGTTTTCTATGCAGGTCACAATTTTTAAACCACCATGAACAACTAATTGAGCTGACCCTAAGCCTAGGTCTACACAGCACGGGATTTTGGCTGTCTTGTTAGCGGATTCAGTATTTTGCATCCTCTGAAAAACCAAACAAAGTTTGTGCTGTGTAGACTTCAATAAAAATCTGTGCCGTCGCCTACACAGCATGGCTTTTTTACTGAGGGAAACCAAAAACGAAAAACGTCCAGCGGAATACAGCGCATGTTGTATATTCCGCGGGAACGACGTTGAATTCCCGCAGCCCTGCTCTACTGAGCCGCTGGGAATCCGAAATCCGACCGCCAGTTAAAAACCGTGCAAAAAAACAAGTGCAGTCCATCAATGTGAAAATGCTGTTGGATTTTGAACAGCATTAATTGCTGAATATTTCTGCGTAAAAAAAAACCACATAAACGCATCAAAAAAAGCACCAAAATCCGTTCCGAGTGAAAGCAGCCTAAAGATGGAAGTCTACATAGTTAGAATTACTGCAAATGTGCCCCAAATTTAAAGTATAGTTCTATTTAGGAAAATTTACATTTTTACTATTTAGATTTTTTGTAAGTTATTCAATTCTCATTTCAATGGGGCAAATATCGTTAAAACTACCAGGGAACACAATACTTGATACATAGAAAGCCCAGATCTTAGATCCTTGGGGCCACATGTATGAAAACTGTCTGGGTCTAAGCTTTTCTTTCTTGCCCATAACAACCAATCAGAGCTCATAGCAACCAATCAGAGCTCCACTTTCATTTCATATAGTGCTCTGAAAAAATGAAAGGGAGGCTCGGATTGGTTGCTATGGGCAACAAGGAAATTCTTAGTATACGTTCACTCGGCACATTGCGGCCCTTCATGAGCACTGTTGAAAGTACGCACCAGCCAGCGTGTCCTTTCAATACTTTCCTATTCCTCGGCATGTAAGCGTGGTCCGTCACTTTTTACGGACGTACATTATGCGCCCTGAAATACGATTGTAAAATCACCGTCGTCTGGACGGCAATGTGATTTTACTAGTAATATTCAGTGCAATTACGCATCAAAATATGCCCTGCAAATGCCGTGTGAACATCCCCTTAGACATAGACAGTTTTCCTACATGAGGCCATTGTTTGTCAAAGAGCCACATGTATGAAAACTGTATAGGTCTAAGACTTTCTTTGTTGCCCATAGCAATCACTCTGAGCCCATAGTAACCAATCAGAGCTCCCCTTTTATTTTTTCCGAGCACTATATGAAATAAAAGTTGAGCTCCGATTGGTTGCTATGGGCAACGAAGAAAGTCTTAGGGTATGTTCACATGGCGTATTTGCAGGGCGTAATGGCGCTGTAATACGCCTAAAGTATGGCCCGCAAATACGTTAAAATCATAGCACTCATTAAGAGCTATAATAAACCAGTGTATTCTAAAATATCCGTCGTATAGCGGTGCACACAGTATGTGCCACTATACACCGTGTGCATATACCCTTACACCTAGACAGTTTCCATACATGTCCCCCTAAGGGTATGCTCACATGGCGTGCTGGATCCGTTTTTGGATTCGGAAAACGCATTCAAAATCGCTGCGTAAATCGCATCCAACATGCAGCTGCGTCTTTGGCTACAGCAGGATCGCACTCTATAGTTTTAAATAGGGCGTCTGCTGCGTCAAACGGATCAAGAATTGACATGACAATTCTTTGATCAGATCCGAAAGACGCATCAGAAAGACAAATCGTCTGAACGGCGATGCGTGTTTTACATTGAAAGCAATGGAATCACACTGCACATTATTAGATGCGTGTTTGCGTCCGTTTAGGGTCCGAAACATGGATCCGAACACGCATCTAAAAATATATCCAAAAATTTATCCAACATGCCCCTTTAATTTTTTCAGAACACTATGTGAAATGAAAGGGGAGCTCTGATTGGCTGCTAAGGGCAACAAGACAAGTCTTAGACCCAGATAGTTTTCATACATGTGGCCCTAAAGCTATGTTCACAAGGCGTAATTACGGCCGGGTGATTTGGGAGACGCGCTGATCAGCACGTACTCCCGCGGCACGATGGCGCCGGCAGCCCGCCAACCCCATTGACAAGCATTACTCATGGCGCGTATTTCCCGCAAGTAATTGACATGTCACTTATCTCCCTGCTCGTACAATACGATCATATTGTAGAAGCGGGGTGAGGAGGCGTAATCCATAGTTCTCTATGAGAACTATGGACTACCGTAATTTCGGCGCACATCTCGCCCGTATTAGAGCGCAAATTTGCCAAAATTTGCCCGTGTGAACATCCCCTAAGTGTCCAACAAACAGCTATCCCCTAGATCTGCTTGCTAAAGGGGTGCTCCCTTCTCAGACATTTATGTACGTCCACATCATAAATATCCGATAGCTGCGGGTCCCACCATTTTTTCGGTGTAGTTTTTAAATGAATCAAAGTCCAATCAGCTGTGATGTGCAAAGCGGCCATTTTTTTGTAACCCACGGGGCTGTTTTGCTCCCCAGGATATACTATGAACTATATCCCAAAAATGATCTATTTTGGTACATCCACCTGTAGGAGAATCATGGACAACAGTGGTGCCATTTCTGGAAGAGAGTAGCCATGTTTTTTGATGTGATACAACCATTTCATTCCTTTTACTCTTGTTTGCTAATGGAGATCTGCAAACACCTCTAAGGGTGCGTGCTCACGGCGTATTGTAGCACGTACTGTACACGCCGCAATACGTTGGGTTCTTTAGAAGTACGCACTGGCCAGCACACACTTCTAAAGCGCGGGTGAGGAGGGAGCAGCCCCATTTACTTCTATTATCCATGGCGCGTAAACGCTGGGAAGAAGTGACATGTCACTTCTTTCTCTCAACGCACAATCTGCATGTATATTACGCCGGGGAAAACGGGCGTATTTCATAGCTCTGTATGAAGCAAAACAAACAACACCTGTGTCCTAATCAATGAGGAGGTAGAGACACAAAAACTCCAAAATATCATTCCTAGGTGTAAAACATACTATTATCAACTAGAAAACCACAAAAGGGTATAGACCTTAGACAAAATAGTAAGACCTAAAAAACAACTTTTATTTACATTCAATAAAAATTCCTAAAAAAATGGCCCTAACAATTTCCTAAACAGATACTAACTACCTATTCATCAAATTCGGTGTAACCGCCCCAATAAGGGTGACCCCGACTGAAACCTAGACTAAGAGGACCCTAAAATATCCCTTTATTAGCTAACAAAGAGACAAACCTAAAACAAATACCCACACATTACAATGCAATACAATTTGTATTGTAATGCTCAGGTATTTGGTTTAGGTTTGTCTCTTTGTTAGTGAGAGAATAGATATTTTAGGGTCCCCACTCTATGAGAGCTATGAATTTTCGTAAATCCGGGCACATTATGGACGAGTCGAAGCGCAATTACGCCATGTTAACATAGCCTAAAGCCAGCATCCTCAAACTGCGGCCCTCCAGCTGTTGGAAAACTACAACTCCCATCATGCATTTTGATCATCTATAACAGTGGGAATGATGGGAGTTGTAGTTTCCCAACAGCTGGAGGGCCGCAGTTTGAGGATGCCTGGCCTAAAGGATCCTTCCAAAGGTTCTCACAATCAGAAAGGTTATGCCTTTAGGACAAGCCCTGTCCACTATTTCTATTAGGGCATATAGTCAATGGACCAGAACACTCAGATAATGCTTGTATTATATGAATGGCCAACACCACTACAGTGGAAACACCTGGCTGACTGGGCTTTCCCCAGAAAAATCAACTGTGTGCTAGAAGTGGGGCCGGTGTGACCAGCTGATCACTGAAGGGCCCCATTTAACAAGAGGCTGTCTAATCAGAAGAGAGAGGGCATGAGATCTGGGCCCTCTCTTTCCAGCTGTAGGGGGTTTGTCAGTATGGTACATATGCTCTTTATCGTACCTACAAGGTATATATTAGAACAAAGCCTCAGAATGTTGTTTTTACACAAAAATACTAAAAATTCAAAGAAAACATAATTACATCAACATGGCATTCAAAATCAAAATTCACTTTTAAAGGTATTAGGATCTAATGTTCTTTTTGTAGTTGTTGCAGAACTTGGCATTGCAGAAGATTGCTGTTTTTACATAAATATAAAAAGAAATCAGTAAAATCCTAAAAATATTAGAATTACATAGACTATACTAGAATATTGCACTGCAGAAAAATATGATTTGGACAAAATATTGTGAAAAAAGTGATAAACCTAGTTATCAGTTACACAATATATATTCCAACAAACCACTGAAAAGGAGTACTAGAACTTGTCATTGTATAAAAACAAATTTAAAAAAAGTGGAAAATAGGATTACATAAAATATTTCAGTACAAACCATTGCAGAAGAATGTTGTCACAAAAATCTTACAAAAAATAGAAACGATCATAGTACTAGAACCTGGCATTGCTGGAAAAATGCTTTTGTTACAAAAATATAAAAAAATAAACATATAATGATATAGTGTATATCAGAACTTGGCATTGAAGGTTTTTTTCAAAAGCACTGAAAACAATCATAAAAAAACCTTGAAAATATCATTACATAGAATATATTTAGAAATAAAATCATTGCAGAATGTTGGTTTTACCAAGATCTAACAAAATAAAATAATGTAAGCTTCTAAAATATATTAGAACCATTGCAGAAGAATGTTATTTTTACAAAGATCTAAACATTTTTTTTTTTAAATGATGCAAATTTCTAAAATATATTAGAAGAATTGCAAAAGAATGTTATTTTTTACAAAGATCTAGATCTAAACATTTTAAAAAAAACTATTGCAGAAGAATGTTGTTACTGCAAAAAGCAAAAAAGGGAAAAAAATTGAAAATAGTAATAGTACAGAAAAATGTTGTTTTAACAAAAATGCAAAAAAAAAAAGAAAACCAAAATATTCAATGTGCAATCTTATATTGTGTAGATTGGAATCAAATGTTGAGGAACTGAAATAAAAATTGTAAATTTTTATGATATAATTAATCTATAATGTAATATAATAATAATAATGTATAATATAATCTATTCATGTATTAAATATTATATTTTTTATATAAAAAATAGACACCACTACAATAAGAGGTGAGTAAATTCTACCCCCCAAAAAAAATTTAAAAATTATTTTACTAGTTATCAAACATTTGTAAACCGATCATTAGGCTTCCCAATAACTAAACCATGTGAGGTCATAATACACCTTTCAAGAAAAAAAAAAAGTCAAAATAATTCTTTGCACCACTAGGTGGTAGTAGATACTGCAAAAGGAAATAAGGGCCAGTCACCCTATCAAAAAGTATGCCTTCCACCTTAGTGTGTTGCATACTAAAAAAAGAAAGGAAAAAAAATAAAAAAAATCTAAAAATAATAAATATTATGATAATAGTTTAGGACTACTCTGCATTAGGTACGGAGATCGTTCTATTTACATAGCAGAAAACTAGATAGTATTAAAATGCATAAAACAACAGTATTTAGCAGTAAACATAAAAACTCCATAAATGTGTAAAAAAAAAATGAAGGAAACAGCAGAGGTAAAATACAGATACCTTTCCCATGGTAAATATTTAGTTTAGGAAACAAGGGCTGCTTACCAGCAGCTCTTGGGGTTTGATTGAATTGTCAGTGTATATGCAAAGTTTCTCTGCAGTTAAAGGAATAGTCTCTTTGAGTTTGGATGCTAGGAACATACAGACAGCCCCCAGGAGTTGCAGATGGCATTTTCTGGTGGGGATAACAGCTAAAAATCTGTCCAGATAGTTCATTGCCAATGGGAAAACTTCCTCCTCGCACTTCTGCTCTTCACACACCTGCAGAAAAAAAAGGGGGTGCAGGGAGGAAAATAGGGGAGCAAAGAGGAAAATAGGGGAGCAGGGAGGAAAATAGGGGGGCAGGGAGGAAAATAGGGGGGCAGAGATGAAAATAGAGGGGCCGAGAAGAAAATACGGGACCAGAGACGAAAATAGGGGACCAGGGAGGAAAACAAGGGAGCAGGGAGGAAAATAAGGGAGTAGGGAAGAAAATAGGGGAGCAGAGAGGAAAATAAGGGAACAGAGAGGAAAATAGGGGGTAAAGAGGAAAACAGAAGAGCAGGGAGGAAAATAGGGGAGCAGGGGGGAAAATAGGGGAGCAGGGGGAAAATAGGGGAGCAGGGAGGAAAATAGGGGAGCAGGGAGGAAAATAGGGGAGCAGGGAGGAAAATAGGGGAGCAGGGAGGAAAATAGGGGAGCAGAGAGATAAATAAGGGGTAAAGAGGAAAACAGAAGAGCAGGGAGGAAAATAGGGGAACAGAGAGGAAAATAAGGGAGCAGGGAGGAAAATAGGGGAACAGAGGAAAACAAGCATTGAGAAGGGGACAGACAGAAATCGGGTTCGAGAAAAGAGGTACAAAAAAAAAGGGGGGCATGAAAGTCAATAACAATATGGAGCAGAAACAAGAAACTAGTAGCAGATGGGGGAGGGAAGCAATTAAGAGGAAAATAGAAAAAAAGAAAGAAAAAAGAATTAGGTTACAAAAAAGTTAAAAATTGCAAAAATTTGATTTAAAAAATTGGATGGAATGAAAGCAAAATTATTTGATAAAATTGAATAGAAAAAGTTAAAGGAAATGGAGAAGCACAGAAAGCAAGGTATTACAATAGAGTTAATATTCATAGGGGGTAATAGGGGAAGGGGTGATGGGGTGAAGAGTAGAAAGTGTTAAGGCATTAGAATAAATTATAGAAACAATTTGGGGAAGGGGTTACAAGGGAAAGTCCAGAGAAAATGGAGGAAATGTGGAAGGTAGAAGAGGAGAGAGAGGGAGAAGAGGGAGGGGACAGGGTTAAATGATGCACTTTATCATTGCAGGACATTATAGAATGTTTATTATAAGGACTCTATAGGGTGACCCTGGTGAGGGGGTCTCAGGGCTGGAGCTCCACATCCCCCCTGCTCCCCTGTCCATGAGGCAGAGAGAGGAGCCATAGATTCAGGTCACACTCCACCCCGGCCATTGGGACAATTTCTGATTTCGTCATTTTTCAAAAAATATTTAAAAATACTTAAAAAATCCGCAGGCGGCCGCTTTTTGCGGGGACCCCGAGCTCAGACTCTCCTGCACCTTTCCCGACAATTGTGGGGAGCCTGCGACACCGTTTGGGGGTGCAAAACCATCGATGAAAGAGGGCGCAGGAGGTCCCAGGACTGAGGAGAGCATGGCCGCTGGAGGGGAGGAGGGGGGTTGGGATCGGTTCTGGGGCTGTTCATGAAGACTGGAGGAGCAGGGAATAAATAGCAGGCGTGAGACTTTGGGGGACACAGAGGGGAATGTTAGGGGGTCACCCCCAAATCGTCATCGTATTCATAAACAGAGATCTATAGCAGTAACCGAAGCTGCAACCTCCTCCCTCTGCAGGAGACATCACCATTTCTATCCAGCAATGCACCCCAAGATTTTTGGAGGAGACCCCCCGACAATGTTCTCAGGCGCCCCAATACTGCTGAACCATTAACCCTTCAAGCGTGCGACATTATGCATTTCCCAATGGGGGCATTTAACCCTTCTTCCCCTTGCAGCCCAGCTGACATAATACTCATCTAGACACACAGAGAAGCCCCCCCATATTTCTCAGACCCCCCACATTCAGACACCAAGTCCAAAAAGTGCCACCTTCACGCAGCCGCCCGCATTTTACAGCCGAGCGGAAAAATGGGCGAATTTAACGCTTCTTTGATAAATACGGGGGGCGCAAAGGGACCACGCGCGTCCTGATCACCACCGTGCGCCCCATTTTTCACCCCAATATTTCCATGGAGACATGACCCCGCAGAGTGGAAGCACATTCCCTTCCTCTGCCCACACAGACCCCCTCCAGGCAAACAGGGGGTGACCACCAAAGAGCAGGGGGAAGAAGAGAGCTCCCACTTTAAAAACCAAAAAGGCTAAACAGGGCGAAAAAGGTGCATACGTGGGCACCGGCAGACTCCCCAACATGCAAGCAGCTGCCCGGTGCACCCCCAGACCACAGGGAAGGGGGTGCTGCTGGCTGCAACATTGCAAAACTTTAGCCAACTCTGCTGCAACACGTGTCATGGCTAAGATCCCTCTATACCCAATGCAGTATAGAGGACAGTGCAAGCCCAGATAGCAGCTGGGTGCCCTCCATACACTGCATGGCATGCACATCTGGCAAGGGCTTAAGAGATTCCACAGTTTTTTTTGTACCCACCAAACCCCACATCCGGTGGCCACCATTTTCCCTCAGAAGGGCTGGATTCCCTTTCGGAACACTTGAAGTAGGAGCATTGGGGCAGATACCTCTCCTCCACTGTAAGAAGGTTCTGCAGGACCCGGTCATCAAAGAGCAGCGTGGGGTCAGTCTGAGCCCTGCGGACAGTATCCACCTCTGAGCACAGCAGCTCCATGTGTTTACAAGTTTGATACCATGGGGCAGAAGCTGGGGGTCCGGGCAGGCACAGGGTCTGTCTGTTTCCAGGCTCCCAGTTTTGCGCTGCGCTGCACAGTGACGCACTTGAAACGGGCTGGCCCAGGCACTTGGTGTTATTATGTAGAACAGCAGCTGGCCAGACTTTTTAAGTTCTTTTTTTTTTTTCCTCCTCTCCCCACTCCTAGCTACAAAAAGCGGACCCTATTTCGGGGCACAAAAAATGACAGCTCTCCTCTTGGGCCCTCCCCCTGCTGGCTTAGGAAAATCGAGGTAATTAAGTCACTGGAGGTGTTATCAAGTGCATGCAACAAAAAGAAAACTTCTGCTGAGAGGTGCAAGCTTATAAAGCCTCTGCAAGAGAAGGGGTGTAGCCGGAGGAGGAGGTGAGGCAGCTCTCACGTGCAGGTCCCAATGTGCGATCATGCTCGCGGAAACGGGCAACAGCAAAAGCCCATGTATTTGCCTCTATATACTAGATATACATCCATCTACATATACTGCCATCTATATACTATATATACATTCCATCTACATGTACTGCCATCTATATACTAGATATACATCCATCTACATCTACTGCCATCTATAACTAATATACACCATTACCTACTGCCATCTTAACTATAATATATAATATATTCCATCTAAAGTACGCCATTAATACTGATATAATCCATCCTACATCTACTCCATCTACATACTAAATAAATCCTTACATGTCTGCCATCATAACTATAATATAATATATATATATATATCCACTACTTTGTACGCCACTATAAACTAGATAACACCTCTATATCTATGCCTTTAATCCCAGATATACACCACTACATTACTGCCATCTATATACTAGATATACATCCATCTACATGTACTGCCATCTGAAATAAAAATTAATATATATATATATAGAAATTAAATTATTTATATATAATATATTATAAACCTCACATGTACTGCCTTCTTATACTATAAAAAATTCCTCTACATTCTGCCATCTGTATACAAAATATATACCCCTCTAATTACTGCCATCTGAACAATATTTATATTATATATATACATACATACATATATACAATAAACCCACAAAATACTTTTCTATATCTACTGTACTCCATCTAATAACTTAAAACATCCTTTTACTTCTACCCAATAAATATATTTCATCCATCTGCTTTTAACTGCCATCTAATACCATTTTAACACTACATAACTGCCATCAAAAAACTATATAATAAAAAAAACCATCTACATATACTGCCATCTATATACTATATATACATATACATCCATCTACATGTACTGCCTCTTTTAAAAAAAATTTAAAACTCCTCACATTACGCCATCTATAACAATATAACTATCATCCTCTACATATACTGCCAAAATACAATATACAAAACATCTACATGTACTCCCCTCAAACACTAAAATACTAACCACCATCTACATAACTCCATCAAAAAACTATATATTACATACATATACACACAAACGCCACTATAACAAATAGATACTACAAAACATACATAAACTGCCATCAGATACTATAATACAAACATCTATCTACAAAACGGGCCATCTATATACAGAAGAAAAACGTACATAAAAATCCTTTACATAATTGCCATCTATAACTTATTCATCAAATACATCAATGTACTCCCCTCTTAAAACTAAAGAAATACACATATACATCCATGTACATCTACTTTTAAACGCCACTAAATGCGTAAAACATCTACAAAACGCCTAATTTTTAAATACACTAATACATATACATCCTCACAATACTGCCATCTATAAACTAAAATAACAAAATCCATGTACAATACACCAGTACACTACATAAACTCCCATCTAATACTATATAAAAATTACACCAAACACATATCGCCACTATAACATCACACAAACGCCATCTATAACTAATTACATACATCTCATATACCCCAACTAAACACTATATATACATATACATCCATCTACATATACTGCCATCTATATACTATATATACATAAAAACACTACGCCATCTAACACTATATAATATACTACTCTAAAAATATACTCCCACTTTATACTTATATACATCTACTTTTAACTGCCATCTAAAAATTTTTAAAGAAACATACACCAATATCTACATATTCTGCTTTCTATATACTATAAGGATATACATACAATTACATCAATGTCTACATACACTGGCATATATATGTGCATATATATATATATACACATATATACACATATATACATACATCTACAAATACTGACACCTAGATATACTGTCTAGATATACATACATATACATCCATATCTATAATACACTGCCATCTATATACTGTCTAGATATACATATGTATATATCAAAATCTACATATACCGACAGTTATATATACTATTTAGATATAAACACATATACATCAATATGTACATAAAATAAAAATACATATCAATATATAAAATGCTTATACTGACATATATGTTTGAATGTGTGTGCATATATATATATATATATATATATATATATATATATAAAACATATCTACAATCTACATGTACTGACATCTGTATAATATATAGAGGAATAAATACACATATCATATAGATCTACTTATAAATACATATATATCTACATGCACAGCTATATAGATATAAACACACAAAGAACCTACATATACTGACATCTATATATATATGTAGATATAAACACATATACATCAATATCTACCCACATATAGAGATAAGCTCACATACAGTACATTACAGTCTACATATACCAGCATCAAGATACATATATGGATGTAAATATAAAATATATATATGAAGAAACACACACACACACACATATATTAATATTATAAATTATATATATATATAAATATATAAAATTTAAATATAATACATAGCTATATAAAAAAGAACAAACAATAAAACCCTATATAACAAATCAAAAATATTTTGGGGGATACATTAATTTCTACTTATACAAGGAGATAAACAAATACATTGGGTTATAATATAAAAATATTTCCTTAAAATATAGCAATCTTTTTAAATCAACATATACTTTGGCTATATAGGGATTATTGTTATTTTTGGGACTATATCATATCTATTTATTATATCTTAAACATATAGAAAACTCACAGATAACAAAAACACATAATGCCAATTAATTCTCATATATAAAAAGTTGCAAATTTTTTTAAGGTATAGAGGTGTTTTTATATCTATTACGTATGTTTAATGTTTAAAAAAGTTTTATATTGAGCATATATAATGGCATGCAGGGAATAACGCAAAATATCTGAGGAAAAAGAGAGGGCCCCAGTATATGTAAAAAGAAAAAGTATTTTATCTCTTCCCCCCTAATAAAGCGATGATATAGGTATAGATATGTGTGTTTATATCCATTTATATATATACATAGCTATATAGATATGAACAAACATATATACCTACATATCGACTCTAAAATAAATAAAATATATTAAGTTGTTGCGTATACTTTTAATTTCACCAAACAAAGATAAACCAGATACTTTAGTATATATATATTATAAAAAAATTAATTCAAAAAAAAATTTTTAAATGCTACTAACTTTTGTCTAAATATGTAGTATTTTATCGTGAGCTTATACTAATTAAAAAGAACATACATGGGATAAATATAACTCACGAAACTAACACATATATCCCAAAATTATAGGAAATTTAAGACATAATAATAGAAATATCTATCACAACATATAAAATTTTGTATAAAACATGTCATTTCCATGTATATTGCCACTACAGTTTAAAAAAATTTTTGGTTAAAGGGGACACAATCAACAAACCCATTTGATTGGGGGGTGACTAATTATGAGTCGCACCTGCTGAAAATTTATTATTTATTCAATTCAGGGGTTTCTTTTTTTTTTATTTGGAAGTACCCCCTTTTTGCTACAGGCTTGTTATATTGCAGTTGGTAAAATATACTGGACCCGGGGGTTGGGGGGCCCACTTAGATCGAGAAACATAGTACACATTTTCGGGCTTACCTTATCCAAATGCTTTGTAGTCTCCACCCAAAAGCAAGGGGGTTCCCTGATATATGGCGGTATTATTTATACCTTTAATGCTGTTCTTTTAGTTTTCCTTCACAAGTAGTGAGGACCGTACCTCAGTTTCCAAAGGGCCCAATTTAAATTTCAGTTTACGCCTCTTTTTAACTCATTTTTTACTTAATAAGGTTTAGCTGCAATAACAACATCCCTTTGCCAGAGGGCGCTTTTTCCCCAAAAAAAAAAACACCCTTTTTGCTAATTTACAGCTGCTTTAAAAGGTTTTTCTTGTAATAACATACTATCACATTGATTCGACAAATTGCGGGGGACCCCACGATACAAAAGGGGGGGCTTTTTTCCCTTAAAAAGAATGCAAGTCCCCACCCATTATATGGAACAAAAAAGATTCTAAAACCACTGCCTCATCATCACATATTTTTAAATGGGGGGACACTGATGTTTATTCAAAAAAAGTCAGGGGACCCCGTTTTAGAAGTGGGGGTCAGTCAAAAGGTTTTTAATTATGGGACAACACCTTTAAGTCACTTTGGAGATATAAACATAAATACAAAGATCAAATTTCCAAAAAACCCAAATGGTGCCCCAAAATGTTGTAGACTACAACCCCGCAGAAGGGGCCCAAAAAGGACAACGGAGGATAGGGCTCAACAAAAAGTCAAACCCCCCTTTAACATACGCAGCGGTGACAACGCATGGTAGCTCGCGCGAGACTGCTCTACAGAATGCACAAATAGCTATAAGTGTTCTGCACTTCAGTATAGGTTGGATACATAAAACAATATCTCTGACACAGACAATATGTGTGCTGTTGTTATAGATGGTCTATCAAACGGAACAGGTCCATACCAGTCTAGAACGGGCTTGTCAAATTTAGAAAAAACCCAAGAACAAAACAGCGCACTCAGCCACTGGTTTGTCAGTATTCATCAAAATAAATGGGATTGAAGCAATACCAGGCAAAGCCTATAAACAAGAGTGGCGCTGTTCCTGGAAAATAAAGCATATGCTTTATTTAACCCTGGACAAGTGTTTGAGATGTTTGAGTAGTACACCCTACATCAGGGGTGTCAAGCTCCCATCATGCCCACTGTTTTAGTTTATACAAATGCATAGGGATTTTGGTTTCCCAAACCGGGCCCCCCCTGGGGCCTACATGGAATAAAGCAAAAAGGCCAAAAAAAACCATCGAATATTTTTTGATTTTTAGCTCGGGGGCCCCTTTTTTGCCCAATATTTTTCCTTGTGAAACCTCTATAACATCCTGCACGGGGTTACCAAGGGTTAAAGGGTTTCCAAACTTTTTAAAAAAACCTCCTTACCACATCCCTCTGTGCTAAAATACATTATTAAGAACATAGTTTGAAACGCACTGAGCTGTTTTTCCTAAAACACCCTTGCTTGCTGGATCTGTCTGAAAGTTTTAATTTTGCCAAATTGTATGGCTTTTCTTCAATTGCTTCTAATGGTGTGCGTATTGCCTTGCACCGGGCGGGGAGCTGATCAACTACTTTAAAATTTGGAACTTGAACATACTCTTTGATGGATGAACAATAAAAAGTGGACAAAAATTTCCGGGGACATGTATGAACCCGGCGCCGACTCGCCATTTCTACCTCTGTTTTTAATAGTGAACAACCACATATGATAAAGGGTTCTCACAGCCAAAAGTACCCCTCACCCATGAAAAGGGATCACCTGACCGAAACGCGCAGCGCGCACCTCGTTTTATTTGTTGCTCTTTTCCTCACATTTTTAAAATTAAAATATTTTTTAATACGTTCTTATACAGTTTTGAAGATTTTAAAGTACTACCCACGGGTAGTCGGGTTTTCTCCTTTTTTTAAGTTTACATGTCCCACCCAAACGGGAAAGATCGTACGACATTTAGGCCAAATTTTGGCCCAAATTTTTTTCCCGCATTGAACCCTGGCGCATTTTGGGCATTCAAAAGTGTTATATCGGGTAAATTTGCCCCAAAATTTTTTGTGTAAACATTCATACCCATATAACAGGGCAAAACGACAGTGTGTTTTTCCAAAGCCGCTAAAAAAAGGGCGCCCCCTATACCAAGGTCGTAAAAGCAATGGTAATAATAAGCATTCCGGATTTAAGAAAGGGGTAATCTAGTGATACCGATGACTCAGCTCGAACTGAAGGACAAGAACATTTTTTAGACGGATCTAATTGCCTTTGTTATAACAGATACAGGCGCGTTTCAGACCCGGAGGGCACCGCTAGCAAATAATCTGGCCGGAGCTTCAGATGTCGTCTTTATCTGGTTGCTGCTAGTGATGATTCCAAGAATATTTGGCAGCGACTTCAGTATCGTTTATTGTAGCAAATGTTCAAACTGATAGCGATTTCGAGGAAATTTTGGGTCATTTTTAACCACCAGTCCCTTAATTTTTCCCCAATCATACAAAAAAACTCCAGGGGTAAAAAAAAAGATTTCCCCTCTAAATTTTTTCGTCCTTGAGTCTCCTTAGTTCTTAAAAAAGCTTAGGGCGACGTAAAATGGGGGAAAACACCATTTTTTGGGGGAAACTTTCACCCCAAAAACGTTTTAGCCCCCTTTTTATAGATGCATGATCAGTCGTAAGCCAAAACTTGCGCCACCTACCGAAAAGCGCCCAAAGTAGCAAGCAGGGGGATACAACACGGGAGATTAAAAGACCACACATGCGCAGGTCTGAGATACTGTCCATCTACCCCTCTAATTATTTTGAACTGGAATGTCGGCGGCGCGTTTCATACATTTCATACCTTCATTTCTATAAGACCATTCTCTGCCAATACATCCTGATCATTAAAGGGCCATACACTGCAGGAAATCGGCAACAATCCGAATAATTTTCGTGCTAAAGAATCACCTCAATCATTGCGCTTTAGAGTCCATAGTCATTGCCGCCCTTATACCAGGGGTCTGCAACGTCAGCTCTCCAGCTGTTGGGAAACTACAACTCCCATCATGCATTTATAATCTATATCATACAGAGGAAGTGTAGTTTCCCAAAACTGGGGGAGCCGATTTCAGACCCCTGGCTTATACCTTAATGAAAAACGCAGGAACTTTGTAATTGGTTCAACGTCACATCTTTTTTCCATTTTTCTATTAAACAGGGGGACCTACAGATCGTTCCAAAAGCGAGTGACACCAAAGGGGAGCTATAAACGGGCCCAAGGGGGTTCATCAAGGTTCATATACAGAAGCAGTACATATATTACTACTTGACTAAGCACATTTCCCCTTCAGGGGCCCAGAAAAACTGGAAACACCCTTTGTGAAAGTATGATCCCTTTTTAAAAATTTTGGTATCCCCAATTTTCCCCGGGAACAAAATATAAAGAATCAAATTTTTAATTAAATTTTTTTTTTTTAAAACCACATTTCTTTTTAAGGGGTTAAAAAAAAATGCTAAATACATTATGGGGACTACATTCCAAACCGGTGACACCCTAAATTTTATCAGACCTTTTTGGGTTAAAAGCGGGTGGAAAGATTTTGTTGGGTCTAAACATGTTCCTGTCAAGCTGAAACTACATACGTTGAAACTTTTACTTTTAATTGTGGACCCCAGTTTAAATTTTTTTTTTTTTTTTAAAAAAAAATTTTGCAAAAAATTTTCAACACCCCCCCCCCCCCCCAAACACACACACAAAAAAAAACCCCCAACAAATGGGGGCTGTCCTGCTGCCCAAATGTGGGGAGCACATAAAGTTGAAAAGATTTTAGTTTGCAGTTAAACCCCCCGGCTGTATTTGCATACCAATATTGGCATTTTTCCTGCTACTGCCCCGCTGATTTTTTAACGGGGGCAATTTTTTTTCTTTTTTTTCTTCTTTTTTTTTTTTTTTGGGAGAAAGCTTGCTCTCAATATCAGTAACTAAGAAGGCGGAAAAAAAAAACTTGCTGACTATCGGTTGGGCAATGCATTAGTTAACCTCTTTACAGGTTAGGGGAAATGAACCCCAAAAATTTCGGGGTTTTGCGGACGTGAGCCCGGGTTCCAGCTCATTTGACAGCTAAAAAAGCCCGAAATGGCTTTTTTCTGCATTAACAAACATGTAAATAAAATATTCTTGTATCTTCCAAAATCTTATCAATCGTAAAGATTATATTATACTATATTATACTATTTTGTACTGTATTTTTATTTTTATTAAACTTTATTCCCCTTTTCCCTTTTAATATTTTTTCCCCATTTTATATACAAAGGTAAAAAGTAGGGTTAATGGTATGTATGAAATATATAATATATATTGTGTGTTTGTTATTATAAATATGTGTATAAAATGTATATATATACATATATATGTGGAATGTTTTTAAAATTTAGTATATGTGATGTGTATATATTTAGGTGTATAAATGTTTTTTTGTGTAAAATTTTGTATAAAATTGGGGGATATATGTTTATAAAATTGTGAAAAAAAATTTATATATTTGGTTAATAAAGTTAAAATATGTGTTTTTTGTATAAATATATGTATATTTTGCGTATATAAAATTTATATAGTGTGTGTATTTTATAAATATAGTTAAAATTATGAAATAAATGTTTTGGTAATAAGCGATAATATTTATTTTGTAATGAAAAAATTTATAAGTGTAATATTTATAAATGTGTTTTTTAAATATCATTTTATATATGTATATATGTGTGTGTAGGGTATAAATATTTATTTATATATCTATATTTTTGTGTGTATAATAGGTGTATATTTTTTATGTATAAAAGTTTTTTGGTATGTATAAATATATGTGTGTATATATCTATAGATGTGTGTGTTTATACATATATTTATATATATATATAGATACATACACATACATACATATATAAATATAGATACATATATAGATATACATATATATGTATATATATATATCTGTATATGCATGCATGTATATATATTTTATTTAAAAAAGTTATTGCTTTTATGCATATATTTGCTTTTGATAATTGTTTTATTCCAAAAACTTCAAAAACTTAAAACTTCAAAAATTTGCCTAGCATGAGATGACACACAAGAATGGCTACCTGTAAAAAAGTAAGAAGAAACAAAAAATGTGGATGTAGTGACCCTTTCAAAGCCAGCCAGTCAGATCTATTTCCCATCATTAAAAAAGACAGAGCCTACTTATCCACGCCCTCCCTCCCCATTTATGAAGAAATAAATAAAACTTAGCCCTATCAACACATCTCCTTTTACTAAAATGCTCTCAAGTTCCCAATTCATTTCCTTTTTTTCTATTGCCTCCGATCCTTATAAAGGGATAGGTTTTTTAAATTCAGTGCAGAAAATATTCTGGAAAACGTCTAATGAATGTGTTTTGTTTTTTTGGAGTTTTTTTATTTACACGTTCAAAAAAAACAAAGGTATAAAATAGTGAAAATTTTTTAAAAAAAATTGCAAAACATTTTTTTTTTAAAAATAAACAGTTACCACAAATTTTCTTCTTGTCTTGTGAACAATACAACATTCAGGGGGGGATACCCTAACTAAAAAAATTAAATGGCTGCATTGGCGATACCACAAGGGGGAAACTGCATGGACAGAGCAACAAATGGGTTATAAATATTATAACCCCCTAGGGCAAGTTCCATGATTAAAAAGGGAAAGTAAGGGAGCAGATGTGTTACGGTTTTTGGCCTTTGCTTCATCCCCCAGATGTTCAATCACCCAAAAAAAATCCTATAGGATTAATTCAGACCCGAGGCTTAGACATTGTGACAAATTTACCCTCAAAACCAATTGTCTTATTATGAAATTTTCGACTCCAAAAATTTTTAGTTTTGTGTTATAGAACAAAGGACAATAGTCAATCTTTGCTCCAAAAAAAAAAAAAAAATTCCCCCAAAAAATTCCTCATTCACCAGCCTGGGTGTGATTAGACGACTGCTTTCTGGGTGGCAAAAGGTCTGATCTCTTCACGGATATCCAGAACCCAAGTCTTTGCCAAATTAACAAGAAGATGTGTAGTGACCCTGAATAACAGGCAGATCCCATATTATCTAAACGCATGAGTTGAATAAACACACCTACCTTCCTTTTTCTCAACCTCCCCGAAGGCCTTAATTATAATTTAAATCTTCTGCAACTCAATAGGACTTGAAGATATGTGTTTGAAGTCTAAGCTAGCTAACTACCAAATTCCACGTATAAGCAACCTTCAGATCCCCCTAAAAGAGCTTTTTTTTTAAGACACAATCGACCCTTTTAAAAAAAAAATTCAGAATTTTTGTAAATTCAGAAATTTACAAAATTTTTTTTTACATTTTTCAAAATATTTATCGCTTATACCATAATCGGAACACTTGTGTAAGAACTCGTTCTCTGTATTTCTGTTGTTGTTTCCAAAAAAAATTTAAAAATTCAAATTTTTTTTTTTATTAAAAAGTGGGAAACTTGGTGGTCTGATGTAAGGGTACTTAATTTTCATAGCTTGTTCACCCTTGGGAAAAGGTGGGGGGAAAAAAAAAAGAAGTAAAAAACAACCTTAAAGAGACTGGCACTTTAATGAGGTATGTTTGAAGGAGATTCAGTCCTGTTAATGCAGACTGCTGTAAGTTTATTTCCTTCCTTTAATCGCAAACTTTCACTTTGTGCAACTTCCCCCACAACGTTTAACTCCTCGCCTGCCACAGCTCTCCCCTCTCTCTCCTTTGCCTGCAACAATGCTGCTTTTAAGCATTTTTTAGATTCCTTCTGAATTGACATGAACACCAGGTTCTACCTCTACCTCCACTCCACTTCCTGCCCTGTGGTGAAATGTTTTTGTTTTATGTTTTTTTTTTTATATAATTTTTTCTATATCTATTAAGTAAATTTACTGAGAATGCTTATGGAAAACCCCTGGTTTTGGTTTGATTTATCATTTTCACATCTTTAGAGTCTGTTTCTAAATTTTGCTCAAAATGGGTGTAAAAAAAAAGGATCCGGGTGAACTAAAGAAGCAGATGTGATTGTAAAACGATAGCATTTTTTTTATATGTTCAGTAAGATCTGATTGTTTGCTTGTAAATACTAAGATTTATGTAGTTGTCTATTAGATCCTCCACTTAAATGGTTGAAATAAAAAGCTTTAAGGGCAGTTTTCATCAACATAATTGTGATGTTTTTGTGATATAACATTAATATAACATAATATACTGTATATAACATAAGATAATATAACTGTAATATAATATTACTTAATACAAAAAAATTGAAATAATTTTTTTATATTCCATATTATGAGCTTACCACTAATAGGTCATTTTTAATATAGTGTAAAACATAAAAAGATAGCTTTTCTCACACTGGCTGCATTGCCGAATATAGAGGAGCGTAGTTTAGATCCTATATTGTTGAGCAAAATCTATGATATTAACAAGCTGCATTGGTGAATTTAGAGGAGTGCATTTTAAATCTTATATTACTGAGCAAAATCTACGATATCAACAAGCTGCAATGGTGAATATAGAGGAGTGTATTTTAGATCCTATATTATTGAGCAAAATCTATGATATCAGTAAGCTGCATGGTAAATATAGAGGAGTGTATTTTAGATCCTATATTATTGAGCAAAATCTATGATATCAGTAAGCTGCATTGGTAAATATAGAGGAGTGCATTTTAGATCCTATATTACTGAGAAAAATCTATGATATCAACAAGCTGAATTGGTGAATATAGAGGAGCGTATTTTAGACCCTATATTACTGAGAAAAATCTATGATATCAACAAGCTGCATTGGTGAATATAGAGGAGTGTATTTTAGATCCTATATTCCTAAAGAAAATCTATGAACAAAAGGGTGCTTTGGGTTAATCTAGAGGAGTGTATTTTAGATCCTATATTATTGATCAAAATCTATGAAATCAACAAATTTTATCTATACCAAGAAGATAAAATCACATCCAGTTACAAACGCTCAACTTGCTATAGTTTTATTACAGATATACTTTGAATTAGTTATCTTGACTTTTTCGTAACTCTCATTAAAAGGGTAAAATTTAAGAAAATTTAAGCAAATTTTCAAAAAGTCCTTACATTACTGAGATCATTTAAACATTAAAAATGAAAAAAAATCACTAAAGTATGATCGATGCTTAATATTGATACACTTTTTTAGATTCATTTCTAAGATGCTTTTTATACAGAAAGAAAGAAAAATACCATTTAAAATATATTATTCTGTAAAAAATCAAAAATTAAAAAAAAAATCTTTACAATTATATTCATTCTTACTAAAAACATTAAAAAGAGTATAAGTATTTCTACATTGGGGGGATGTTTTGTTTGAAAACCTGAGGTGGAATCATGTTTTGTATTAGGATTTTTGAACATTTCATTGGCCATTCCATAAGGCCCCAATGTGAGCAGAGGTCACAAGAACTGCTCTCTAAACTTCCTGGGAAGGAACTTGAAAACTGAACTTTTAACCTTCCAATGCATTTTTCTCTCCTATTTTACCTGTAATTCAAATGTTTGCCTGTTTAGGACATCCTGCTGATAGTTCCAAACCAAAAACAGATTTTCAGCCCATGAAAAGCTAAACACGAAGAATGTCGAGCTCTCTATGTGGTCACAAATATTTTTAAGGAAGAGGAAATACGAAATTTACAAGAAAAACTATATTATCTGTACAACAATTGAATTGTTTCAGGATATTATAGGATAATAGGTGAAAAAGCTGAGTAAAAATTAAAAAAAGTTCTCAAAAATGTTAAAATACTTTTTTTTGTTTTTTTTAGCCTTCAAAGGTTAAATTTCTAACTTTATTATCTATTAGGCAATTTAGCCATGTCTTATCAATGAATACTACACGACAACCACAAACAAGCGCAGCTTACTTTACCTCCTTCTGCTGTTTCTTTATGCATAGCAAATCAACCTGTGCGAACTAATTTGAGCATAAATAAATTACTCTTATCTCTGGGGCAAAATCCCATTATAATACTATAACTTTTTGTTGTCTCTTATACCATTTTATATGCTCTCTATCTGATTGTACCCAAAAAAACAACATTTTGGGAATTTAAGTTCCCAGAATCAACAACAGTTGTCATTTCCTCTTTCTACAGTGTGCTACCATCAAAGATGATGTTGAGGGAGAAATCTATCATTTTAGGGGTTCCCTAATCATATTGTTTGTTGGAAAATAGCATGATTAAAATCAGAAATGTAACTGGTCTGAAGTAAAGTGCAATGTAGGATGTACAGAAGTAAATCATTTCCCTACATATTTTACTATGAATAAAAACACCTAAAACTTTGTCACATCGACTCATCTACTATCCTTGTATATAAATGACTAAAAAAAATCCACAGAAGACTTTTTTACATTTCCCTACAATAGCCATTATTGTCAGCATTACCCCCATTACCAAACACGTACGAAAAATAACACAGTAAATGCTAATACAACACAAAAATAACAGTAATTCAGGAGATGGCTCCTAAACTTCTTTATATTTATACCACTGACGGTAATTTACCTGCTGTTACTAGCATCATACTGAAATTAGGAAGTGTCTTAAACAAACATAAATAGGAACACAAGCAAAATACTAAACCCCCCCCAAAAAAAAAAACATGAATGTGATTACTACATAGATAGGGGTTATAGAAAAGACCAACTTAAAATAGATTTCAGTGCAAAAATTAGCATCATTTTGATCCCTTCTTGATTAAACTGATATATGAAGACAAAGAGATTGTGTACAAGTCACCAATACCAACAATATATACACTAACATGCAAAAAATATGTATAAATTGTATATGCCCAATACACAATAGTGCAGTAGTATGTAGAAAATAGTGTCTGATGGATATATTCACCTTATGTCTAGTTTTCAATACATTAATTCGCAAAATTAATTTTTTGTATATCATACAACACAAAAAGGTAATAAGCAAGTCACCTAAATGAAGAGTGTATACATATAGGAAGCAGTGTTAAGAAAAGCAAATCATGTGCGCCCACAAAGAAACGCGTGCAACAAAATAGGTAACACAAATGATAATGTGTCCCTTAGATTGCATTCTAATACAAAAAGACACAATGCAGCCAATTATACTGCTGTAAAACATCAGTGAATGGGAACATAGAGGTAATAAGCAAGTTAAATAGGTCAACAACAGTCACCAATACCAACAATGTATACACTAACATGCAAAGAATATATATAAATTGTATATGCCCAATATACAATAGTGCAGTAGTATGTAGAGAATAGAGTCTGATGGATATATTCTCCTTATGTCTAGTTTTCAATACATTAATGAGCAAAATACATTTTTTTGTATATCATACAACACAAAAAGGTAATAAGCAAGTCACCTAAATGAAGAGTGTATACATATAGGAAGCAGTGTTAAGAAAAGTAAATCATGTGCACCCACAATGAAACAAGTGCAACAAAATAGGTAACACAAATGATAATGTGTCCCTTAGATTGCATCTAATAAAAAAAAAAGACACAATGCAGCCAATTATACTTCTGTAAAACATCTGATCAGTGAATGGGAACATAGAGGTAATAAGCAAGTTAAAAAGGTCAACAATAAATAACCTGCAACCAAAATCAGGAAACAATACAAAAGCTATCAAACCAAAGTAAATATCTACTTAAAAACTGTAGGGGAATATGGGAAATAGATTAGTCTAACTATATTCCTCTGAGGCTTTGTTCCTCATATATTGCCCCATAAAATAAAAAAAGGTTAACAAGTTGGCTACTAAAAATGCTCAATACATATGCACCTTCTTGGTGGTAGAATTGCATGATTAGTATACAGCATCAGTGTACAAGATTGAATAAGTTGATCAGTCACTTGCAATAGAGGGTCTCAACGATGCCCAATAACAGAGCTTCATTCCAAAATAATTGTTGGATACAAAATGTTCTTATAGATTTTTAATAGAAAAACCTGATTATCAGTCACAGTCAATAGAGTGTTTTAACGATGCCCAATAACAGGGGCTTCTTTTCCCAAAAAAATTTTGAATGGTTTTTTACAAGAATGTATTAAATTTTTTAGGATTTTTTTTAATAGAAAAACCTGATTATTACAAAATTCAACTCAAGTTTCGCTTGTGATAGAAACAGATTAAACAAGTCTAGGTAGTCTACTTAGTTGGCAGTCCATTACACAATGGTAATAAGCAAGTTACCCATGTCAACAATCCAGTAACTGAAACACAATAACAATATCAACATTGTCAAAGGAACATGTAGGAGAATATAAGAAAAAGGAATTTCTTCTACCTGACTTCATTCTGTGCTCAAGTGTATTTGTAAACTTGACCCTCAACTTTAGTTTTAATACTTCTAATACTAACTTTTAATGCTAACAAGTCAGCAAGATCCTGTTCACTAGACTTTTTTTTAATAATGCTCAACAATAAAAAGTAATAAGTAAGTTACCAAGGTCAACAACGTATCAACTAAAACACAGAAACAAAGAAAAAATATAGCAAATAGATATAGTTGATTATATTTCTCCTTGTTGTTAGTCTTGATATATCCCCGAAAAAATAAAATCATAAACAAATTGGGTACAAAAATATCAAAGCTAAGAAAACTTGCACCCATTAAGTAATAGACACTCCTAAATGTTATAAAATTCCCCAAAACTTTACTCTTTTTCGTACATTTGTACTTATGATATCATGGACAGGTACGTTTGAGCTTATTTCTCACCTTACTTGAGTGAAGTTCTTTGGTCACTTGTGCTGGTTTATTATACTAGTGTATGTGACTTAAATATGTTGTATAACGGACTTGTATTTGTTTAGTTCCTCTATACACTTCCCCTTCTGAATTTGTCCCTTGAGGAGATCTGTTCTTACATATTGGGGGGATCGAAACATGTTGGGACGTCTTTTCAGTCTAGAGGATCTTTTATTTTCACATATAGGATGACGTTCCGGACGGGGGCGCCCTTATTGGGGTGAATTCCCTGTATTTGTAGGCTAGGGTAAGTTGTAGTGTATTTTGTCCTCGTCTTTGACCTTTTTGTGATAGTAGTGCTGTCCTTTTCTGTACATATTTTAATTGATATTAATAAAAGTTACATTTTAAGCTTTAAATTTCCTTAATCTACACCTTTTACCATCCCATAATTAAACTGAATGGACATATTTCTGTTTTTTAAACACACCAACTATGTAACTATACAAAAAGAATAAAAACAGTTGGCCAGATACTGTTCATTAGATTGTTGTAACAACATAAGAGTAATAAGCAAGGTATCTAGATCGGCAACATATCAAACTGAAGCTCACAAACAAGTAACCAACCTCAAAACCATCAAGGCTAAGTAAACATTTAACCCATAAAAAATACAAAAACACAGGTAATCTAAATTTCTCGTGACATTTTACCTAATCTATGTTCCCAATATATTTAGAACAAAACAAGACCGTGAACAAGTAAATCAAACGATTGTCGAAAATAACAATATTTCTATTGATCAAGTAAGAGAAACTCCAGATTATTCTAAAATTCTGCTTAAAATTTGCTTCCAATACAATTTTTTGGGTCATTTATTGTTTAGTAATGTGTTTGAATAGCACCCAAAAAAGGTACTGAGCAAGTTACCTCGACCAATAGTATATTAAGAGTAACACAGAAACAAGCAATCAATATAAAGACCATGAAAACTAACTAAATATCTCGCCAAAAGAAGTGCTGAAAAATATGTAGGAAATAGAAATAATCACAATAAGCTACAGAAATGTTAAAGTTCAATACATTTTTACACAGACTCCAAAATAATATTGAATTCACCTTAAACTCTACATGTGTAACATGCAGGTCCAGGTGTTAAGACCCCCACTAATTACCGAACTAGGGTGAAAAAGCTCTTGACTGAGCAGTGTACCCTTTCAACTGTGAGTGGCTAGACTGAGGATGTGTGGGCTTATAGTAAGTCTTTGGGTTCTTGCAACCTGAGCCCTGCCTATTCAAGAAGAAATGAACATAGCCCATTGCAGCTGAAGGGGTACAACCCTCAGCGTTTAAACAATTAATAGCCAGACCCCCACCCATCAACATTTTTGACGTGTCTCTATGACTTGTATGCATTGTTCTAATACCAAAAGATCAAACAAGTTGGTCAGATATTGATTGGTAAACTGTTGGTGATGTCTGGTATCACACAGATAACCTGACCTAGGTCAACAACGTATTCACAAAACCGAGAAACGGTTGGCACTGAAATTATAGGCTGGTACTGCAATGCCTCCTAATGCCACCAGCCCAAATACCAGTATGACGGAATACCAAGAAAGGAAAAGATGGTGTGTAATAAATGCATCAACTGTTTTTATGAATAGACGTATAAATATATAATATCAAAAATACATATCTACAATATTCACACACAGAAAAAACAATCGAAAGTTAAAATATTCAAAAACACCAAACAGTGCATAAAAAATGCTGGTATAATTACCATACTAGTGCATCTCAAAAAATTACAATATAATTGAAAATTAAAAGGGGTTCTCCAGGACTATCTTTTTATTTGTTATAGGGCTCAGAAATGTAATATATTAAACCTTGTATTTCATACTGTAACAAGTCTATACATATATGGGTTTCTCTATTTGACTTAAATTATTGATGTCAATGATCTTTTCAGTGATATTCTAATTTTTTTAGATGCACTACCGTAGTATGTAGTCACAGCATCAAACACCTTCATTGCCTTATGTATAGATACAATAAACTCTTAATATACTGGTGAAGGCAGAAGAATATAAAAAAATCAACGCTTAAAAACAGGCTACATAACATAAATGTCGCATGAATCAAAGTGTATCGTCATATAAGAATAACGGGTCATAAAGCCCCACGAGTATCTCCACCAAATGTGGCTTTCTCAGAGGAACCTTAAATCAACCAGGTATTAACTAAAATGCAAAAACAAAGAACCAACCTAAAACCGGTCAAAGCAAAATAAATATCTCCCCCTGAATGTGTAGAAGAATATAGGAAAAGGGAATGACTATTGCCCATGTTTATTCTCCATACATTTACCACAATACAAAACTGTGATCATGTTGGGTACAAATAGCTAAAAGCTCATTTCTACTCCTCAAGTAATACAAACACATCTTGAAGTTCACCTAAAATTGTAAGCACAAAAACCTGGTCAGTTTTCTGGTCATTCATTTTTCCGTTTTTAGGGTGCCAAACACAAAGGTAATAAACAAGTTGCCCAGCACAACAGTGTACTCAATAATATGCAGTAATAAAAACATACATTTATGTTTAGCCAACAATTTTGAACGTAAATCTATAAGAAAAAGATGTCATTTGAAGGTTTTATTTTTATCAAGATCTCACGTGACAAGAGATCTTTCAAACTATTCACATCAGGCAAATGTTCTGTATATTGGACAAGTAAAGCACATACTAGACAAGACAACAACATTCAGCTTATAACTGTTATATAAAATCCCCCAAAAGCATCAAAAATCTCAGCAAAAAAGTCATGAAATTCTCGACATGAGGTAAGAGAGTTGACATATTTACAGGACCACAGAGATGACTCCTACAAATGGTTCCTTTGATTTTTTTATTTACTAAAAACATCCCGTACATTCCAAAGACAAGGAGATACCCCCGTCCTTCTACCACTGAGTATTCCTTTACTAAAGAAATAAGACAGGGGATGTGTAAAATAATCCATAACTACTCAACCAAGAAATTAGGAGTAGACCACAGTACAGGACAAGCTTATTTATACACTTAATTTATGGAGGAACTTCTTGACGTCAAGACCTGCAACCAAAACCTTCTTCGTATTGGTATCAATGACCAACATAGGACATGTGACTACTGATTGGGTCGTGACTCATTGTATTGGTTGCCATTGGTACCTAGACTTCATCATTATTGATTAAACTGTGTATAGTGTTCTCTCTTTATCTGGATATTAGTTCTATGGTATCCAGGGGAACAGCTCTGAAATGGGCAGCCTGGTGATTCAGTGATTAGACTCTCTTCACACTATGTTTGAGGTATCCATCGGGGTACCCCAGTTATCTAATGGTCCACACATGTCCTAGATGAATAACAGAAGAAACTGATGAAGTGATGATCCTAAGACACGATGTGTTGATGTGGTTATTTCATAAAGAAAAATATAGTATAAGTTTATATACTGCTGTTTTCTTGGATGTCCAGCCCTGGGCAACTCCAAGATTAGAAGGATACCATCCATTTGGGATCACTCTGCACATACTTATCTATACATGTTTGGTGCATGGGGAAATTAGAGTTCTCAGAGGAAACCCACACGAACACGGGGAGGACATACAAACCCCTTGCAGATGTTGTCTTCGATGGGATTTGAATTGAGGAACTTTGTATTATAAGCCAACATTGCAAGGGCTGGGTTCATACTATATTATTGGCTATGTTCGAGGTATCCATTCGAGGTACTGTGAAAAAAGGTGCCCCAGCGGATATCACAACATAACCATAGAGATTAATAGAGCAAACATAGCTCTCTCTCTCATTTGTTCTGTTTCTTTCTGCAGGACTCAATAGCGTAGTCTACCACCAACAGCGTATACCTGAAGGAAATAGGGCAACTGTAGTATAAGCCCAGCCCTAGCAGCATTAGCTTGCAGTGCAGGGGTCTTGAGTTCAAATCCCATCAAGGACAACATCAGGAAGGAGTTTGTATGTCCTACCAATGTTTGTGTGGGTTTCCTCTGGATACTCCAGTTTCCACCACATACCAAAAACATATAGATCAGTAGGTGCATAGAGATCCCAACTGAGATGTACAGGGCTGGACATCCAAGAAAACAACAGTATCTGAACTTATCCTAAATTTTTCTTTGTTTCCATAACCGCATCAAGGACAACACATTTCATGTCTTAGGCTATGTCTACACAGAAGACGTTTCCCATCGGGTTTTCGGCAGTTTTAGTATTTTGAAACAGCTGAAAATCCGTCGGAAAAACGACCACATAGACTTTAATCCAAAAAACGAACTGTAGTCTACACAGATGGGTTTTTTTTTCTGCGCCAACGGTTTTAGGAACATGTTGTAAAATCTGACATAGTCCAGCAGAAAATTTGAAGTCTATGTAAACCACCGGACGTTTTTGGCGCAGTTATTGGATGGTTCTGCTGAGAAACTGCCCAGGTGTTTAAACAAGGTATATGAATTTTGCATACATTTAAAAACTACCCAAAACCAGTCCAAAAAACTCAACAAAAAAATAAGGGTGCCTTCACCGGACTGGTATTTTTTCTTTTTTTGGCACACAGGGGAACCGCTTTTGTCTGTGCTTTGTGGATTCCAGCCGCCCCCACCCCTCCCCTTCGCACCCACATGTTCATGTTCTGCCAGAAAACCGGGCGGAAGAACGAACCAGTTCTAAGTTTTTCTTTATGTCGGCGGTGTCAAAACCGTCCGGCGGAAAATCTTTTTATTATTTCTACTAAAGTTTGTGGGGGGCATTGCACATTGGTTTTCAGCCGGTTTCTAAAACTGCAAAAAGTGGGGACTGCTGAACGGATTTTCTATTTAAATCAATGTAAAAGGTTGACAGTCACTTTACAGACTTTTTCAAATCCGAAAACCAACTGAAAAACTTGCAGGGGGACAAGCCCTTATTCATCTTGGAAATGTGTGGATTATTAGACAAAAGGAGCTAACTTTACTTTTGTTCATGTTCCAAAGCAGTATCCAAATATTGCTAACAGTGTCCAGCTATTGTTCTGTTGACCAGGGAAATGGTAATACCCAGTTGTAAATGTAATTCATGACCAAAATACCGTGGCAATAAGGGTCGATTTCATCTCCCGACCTGGGGCACTACCAGTCCGATTTTATTCTGCAATTAGCGAAGAAAAGCCCTTCCCCTTCCCATAGACATGTTCATATTCCGTCCGACAAACTGGACAGAAGAATGAACATGTTCTATGTCTGAAAAACCGCCGGGCGGAAAATCCGTGAAGTGGGGACCGCTGCACGGGTTTTCTAAAGCGGTCCATTGGAAAACCGGCCACAAACCCGTGCCGTGGGGACAAGCCCTAACAGAGGAAGGAATCATCATGCAAACTTCTAAGAAAAGATGCTGCAGATCGGTTATTTCATTAGTGTTCACTAAAGCAGATTTGTCAGGAGAAACCAAAGGTCGTCTTTAAAAACAACACATAATATACAGGTTAATAAACTGGACTTAATCCTATCAAACATATGATTTTTCTTTGCTGTTTATTGATCGTTTAGATGCCGTTTGTCACAAAACCTGATATCCTTTCAATATAAAAAATAGGAAAACCCCATAAATTTAGTTGTAACACATTTATTAGAGCTTTATTCAAAAATGCACAACCCATCATGATTAGATTTAGAGGACTATGTGGTGCCGAACATTTATTATTACCGTATGATGAATATTTTAGTAGAGGAGCATCTCCTCCATTAATCAGAGCAGAGAAAAGTTCAAAAGAGAATTAAATAGCCAACCCATTGATTTCGATGTAAAAGGGGTTGTCTCACTACAAGGATTGCTTTTAATGTTAAAGATCTTGCAAAAACAAGTGACTTTGCAATATATGTCCATTAACAGTGTCCTACCTATTCCTAGATATCCCTTGTATGGGCATTGCATCAGCTTCCTCAGGTCCCACTATAGCTTCAGAAACTGTTCAATCTCTCCTGATAGGCTGAATTCAAAGTGAACCAAATATACAGTGACAGAGGTAAGTTGAATCAAGTAGTGAGACAACCCTTTTAAAATACTCTTCGTTCTACCTGGTGGCGCTGCAGTGAAAACTGAACACTTAGAGGCGACATGTATGATATCGGCGCCCATTTTTTTTGGCAACATAAGTAGCATTAGAATGCTCCTGAATTATGACAACCTGTGTCTACTCGTGGGTATAGATTTAGCACTTTCCAGCTACAAAGCGACATTTCTGGCTCAGGTAAAACACTTTTAGGGCTTGTTCACACGACGTTTTTGTGATCAGTGTGATTTCCATAGCTGTCACTGACAAAAGCGGCATCTCCGCTGTTCTAACTGAGAGTACGCGCGATGCGCATTCTGCGGAGCTTTCTATGCTGCATTTTGCGGATCCGTCGTAAGAATGACCATGTCATTTCTTGTTGTGTTATATGCAACAGATAGTCCCCATATAGTAAAGAATGGGATCCGCTTTTGTGATGCGGGAAGCGGATCCCAAAGCGCAGCACTGATTTGCTCAATCTTGTGATGCGCTTTAGCCGCTGAAAGCACACTGGGATGACGTAAGAGCTGCTGGGATCGGAGGAGGTGTGCCGGCTGCTGGTTAGGAGGTGTGGGGCTGCGGGGTTCGGAGGGCGGGATCGGAGGGGTGAGCGGATGCAGGGTAGCGGGAGGTGTGCGGTCTGCGGGGATCGGAGGGGCGGGCGATCGGAGGTGAGCGGTGAGGGATGGAGGGTGAGCGGCCCTGCTGGGTATCGGATGGTGCTGGGGATCGGAGTCGTGAGGCGTGGTGCTGGATCGGAGGATGCGGGGAAATTGGAGGTGAGAGGCCTGTGGGGTTCGGAGGTGCGGGGATCGGAGGTGAGCGGCTGTGGGGATCGGAGGTGCGGGGATTGGAGGTGAGCGGCTGTGGGGATTGGAGGTGCGGGGATCTGAGGTGAGCGGCTGTGGGGATCGAGGTTTTGTGGGCGATCGGAGGTGAGTCGGTCTGCGGGGATCGCGTAGGTGCGGGGGATCGGAGGTGAGCGGCTGCGGGGATCGGAGGTGAGCGGCTACTGGGAACGGAGGTTCGGGGATCTGAGGTGAGCAGCGCTTAGCAGCTGATGGGGATCGGAGGTGAGCGGCTGCGGGGATCGGAGGTGAGCGGATGCAGGGATCGGAGGTGCGGGGATCGGAGGTGAGCAGCGCTGAGCAGCTGACGGGGATTGGAGGTGAGCGGCTGCTGGGATCGGAGGTGCGGGGATCGGAGGTGAGCGGCTGTGGGGATCGGAGGTGAGCAGCTGATGGGGATCGGAGGTGAGCGGCTGGGGGATCGGAGGGGGAGACGGCATGCGGGGATTGAGGTGCTGGGATCGGAGGTGAGTGGCTGCGGGGATCGGAGGTGCGGGGATCGGAGGTGAGCGGCTGCGGGGATCGGAGGTGACGGGGTTCGGAGGTGGAGCGGATGCTCGGGGATCGGAGGTGCGCAGCTGATGTGGATCGGAGGTGAGCGGCTGTGGGGATCGGAGGTGCGGGGATCGGAGGTGAGCGGCTGCGGGGATCGGAGGTGAGCGGCTGCGGGCTGGGGTGATCGGAGGTGAGCAGCTGCTTGGGTAATCGGAGGTGAGAGGGATGGGATCGGAGTGAGCGGCTGAGGGGGATCGGAGGTGAGCGGCTGTGGGGATTGGAGGTGCGGGGATCTGAGGTGAGCGGATGCAGGGATCGGAGGTGCTGGGATCGGAGGTGAGCAGCGCTTAGCAGCTGATGGGGATCGGAGGTGAGCGGCTGCGGAGGGAACGGAGGGTTGGAGCAGTGATGGGGATCGGAGGTGAGCAGCTGATGGGGATCGGAGGTGAGCGGCTGTGGGGATCGGAGTGTGAGCGGCTGCGGGGATCTGAGGTGCGGGGATGGGAGTTGAGCGGCTGGGGGAACGGATTGGAGGTGCGGGGGATTGATGGTGCGCGGCTGCTGGGTTCGGTGGTGCGGGGATCGGAGGTGTGCGGCTGCGGGGATCAGAGGTGCGGGGATTGGAGGGTGAGCTGGTCGCCTGCGGGGATCGGAGGCAGGTGAGCGGCTGCTGGGATCGGAGGTGCGGGGATCGGAGGTGAGCAGCTGTGGGGATCGGCGGTGCGGGGATTGGAGGTGAGCGGCTGTGGGGATCGGAGGTGCGGGGATTGGAGGTGAGTGGCTGCGGGGAGATCGGAACGGTGAGTGGGCTGCGGGAGATCGGAAGGTGAGCGTTTAGCAGCGCTGAGCAGCTGATGGGGATCGGAGGTGAGCGGCTGTGGGGATCGGAGGTGCGGGGATCGGAGGTGAGTGGTTGCGGGGATCGGAGCTGAGCAGCTGATGGGGATCGGAGGTGAGTGGCTGCGGGGATCGGAGGTGGGTGGGTGCGGGGATGGGAGGGGAGCAGCTGATGGGGATCGGAGGTGAGCAGCTGATGGGGATCGGTGGTGAGCGGCTACGGGGATCGGAGGTGCGGGGATCGGAGGTGAGCAGCGCTGAGCAGCGGATGGGGATGGGAGGTGAGGCGGCTCTTTAGGGTGATCGGAGGTGAGGGCTGTGGGATCGGAGGGGTGCAGGGGATCGGAGGTGAGGGGCTGTGAGGTTCGGAGGTGCGGGGATCGGAAGGTGATTGGCTGCGGGGATCGGAGGCGTGTGCGGCTGCGGGGATCGGAGGGTGAGCGGCTGATGGGATCGGTGGGAGTGTGCGGCTGCTGGGGTCGTGGAGGTGAGAGGCGCTGCTGGGGATCGGAGGTGAGCGGCTGCTGGGATCGCAGGTGCGGGGATCTCGAGGTGAGCGGCTGAGGGGATCGGAGGTGAGCGGCTGAGTGGATATGAAGTGAGGGGATCTCGAGGTGAGCGGCTGTGGGGATCGGAGGTGAGAGGTGAGGGGATCGGAGGTGCGGGGATCGGAGGTGAGCGGCTGCGGGGATCGGAGGTGAGCAGCGCTGAGCAGCTGATGGGGATCGGAGGTGAGCGGGTGCGGGGATCGGAGGTGAGCGGCTGCTGGGATCGGAGGTGCGGGGATTGGAGGTGAGCGGCTGTGGGGATCGGAGTGAGCTGAGGTTGCGGGGGATCGGAGGTGAGCGGCTGTGGGGATCGGAGGTGCGGGGATCGGAGGTGAGCGGCTGTGGGGATCGGAGGTGCGGGGATCGGAGGTGAGCGGCTGTGGGGATCGGAGGTGAGCGGCTGTGGGGATCGGAGGTGCGGGGATCGGAGGTGAGCGGCTGCGGGGATCGGAGGTGCGGGGATAGGAGGTGAGCGGCTGCGGGGATCGGAGGTGAGCGGCTGCGGGGATCGGAGGTGAGCGGCTACTGGGAACGGAGGTTGCGGGGGATTGGAGGTGCGGGGGATCGGAGGTGAGCGGCTGCGGGGATCGGAGGTGAGCGGACTACGGGATCGGAAGTCGTGTGATGCGGCTGCTGGGACGGAGGTGCGGACGGGGGGATTGGACGGTGAGCGGAGTGGGGACTCGGAGGTGCGGGGGATCGGAGGTGAGCGGCTGTGGGGATCGGAGGTGCGGGGATTGGAGGTGAGCGGGCTGTGGGGATTGGAGGTGCGGGGATCTGAGGTGAGCGGCTGTGGGATCGGAGGTGCGGGGCTTGGAGGTGAGCGGCTGTGGGGATGGGAGGTGCGGGGATGGAGTGTGTGGCGGCTGTGGGGAGTCCGGGAGGTTCGGGGATCGGAGGTGAGCGGCTGTGAGGACTCGTGGTGGGGGGGATTGGAGGTGAGCGGCTACGGGGATCGGAGGTGCGGGGATTGGAGGTGAGCGGCTGTGGGGATCGGAGGTGCGGGGATCGGAGGTGAGCGGCTGCGGGGATCGGAGGTGAGCGGCTGCGGGGATCGGAGGTGAGCGGCTACTGGGAACGGAGGTGCGGGGATTGGAGGTGCGGGGATCGGAGGTGAGCGGCTGTGGGGATCGGAGGTGAGTGGCTGTGGGGATCGGAGGTGCGGGGATCGGAAGTGAGCGGCTGCGGGGATCGGAGGTGAGCGGCTACTGGGAACGGAGGTGCGGGGGGGGGGATCGGAGGTGAGCGGCTGTGGGGATCGGAGGTGAGCGGCTGTGGGGATCGGAGGTGCGGGGATCGGAGGTGAGCGGCTGTGGGGATCGGGGAGGAGCGGGGGTTCGGAGGTGTGCGCTGCGGGATCGGAGGTTGCGGGGATCGGAGGTGAGTGGCTGTGGGCTTGGAGGTGCGGGAAGATCGGAGGTCGATGGAGGTGAGCAGCTGCGGGATCGGAAGGTGCGGGATGAGGTGAGCAGCTGTGGGGATCGGAGGTGAGCGGCTGTTGGGATCGGAGGTGAGCGGCTACTGGGGAACGGAGGATGGTTTATGCTTGGGTTGTTTGCGGGGACTCGGAGGTGAGGCAGTGCGGAGGATCGGAGGTGAGCGGCTACTGGGAACGGAGGTGCGGGGATCGGAGGTGCGGGGATCGGAGGTGAGCAGCTGCGGGGATCGGAGGTGAGCGGCTGTTGGGATCGGAGGTGCGGGAGCGGGAGGTGAGCAAGCTGTTGGGGATCGGTGGTGAGCGGCTGTCTGGGATCGTAGGTTGCAGGGAGTTGGAAGTGTGAGCGGATGGTTGGGGAGTCGGAGGTGAGCGGCTGAGGGGATCGGAGGTGAGCGGCTGGGGGGATCGAGGTGCGGGGGATCGGAGCGGTGAGAGGCTGTGGGGATCGGTGGTGGCGGGGGATCGGAATTGTGAGAAAGGCTGCAGGGATCGGACGGTGCGGGATTGGAGTATGTGAGCGGCTGTGGGATCGGGAGAGTGAGCGGCTTGTGGGGATCGAAGGTGCCGGGGAATTGGAGGTGAGCGGTCTGTGGGGATTCGCGGGTTGAGAGGCGTCTGTGGGGATCGGAGGTGTGGGGATCGGAGGTCGACGGGGATCGGATGCTAGCGTGAGCGGCTGCGGGGATCGGAGGTGCGGGGATCGGAGGTGAGCGGCTGCGGGGATCGGAGGTGCGGGGATCGGAGGTGAGCGGCTGTGGGGATCGGAGGTGCGGGGATCGGAGGTGAGCGGCTGTGGGGATCGGAGGTGCGGGGATTGGAGGTGAGTGGCTGTGGGGATCGGAGGTGCCGGGATCGGAGGTGAGCGGCTGTGGGGATCGGAGGTGCGGGGATTGGAGGTGAGCGGCTACGGGGATCGGAGGTGCGGGGATAGGAGGTGAGCGGCTGTGGGGATCGGAGGTGAGCGGCTGCGGGGATCGGAGGTGAGCGGCTGCTGGGATCGGAGGTGCGGGGATCGGAGGTGAGCGGCTGCGGGGATCGGAGGTGAGCGGCTGTGGGGATCGGAGGTGCGGGGATCGGAGGTGAGCGGCTGTGGGGATCGGAGGTGAGCGGCTGCTGGGATCGGAGGTGCGGGGATCGGAGGTGAGCGGCTGTGGGGATCGGAGGTGCGGGGATCGGAGGTGAGCGGCTGCGGGGATCGGAGGTGCGGGGATCGGAGGTGAGTGGCTGTGGGGATTGGAGGTGCGGGGATCGGAGGTGAGCAGCTGCCGGGATCGGAGGTGAGCGGCTACTGGGAACGGAGGTGCGGGGATTGGAGGTGCGGGGATCGGAGGTGAGTGGCTGCGGGGATCGGAGGTGAGCGGTGCTTGGGATCGGAGTTGCGGGGATCGGAGGTGAGCAGCTGATGGGGATGGTGGAGTGCGGGGATCGGAGGTGAGCGGCTGTTGGGATCGGAGGTGCGGGGAGATCGGAGGAGGTGAGTGGCTGTGGGGCTTGGGAGGGTGGCGGGGATCAGGAGGTGGAGCAGCTGCGGGGACGGAGGTGAGCGGCTTCTGGGAACGGAGGTGCGGGGATTGGAGGTGCGGGGATCTGAGGTGAGCGGCTGCGGGGATCGGTGGTGAGCGGCTGCTGGGATCGGATAGTTGCAGGGGATCGGAGGTGAGCGGCTGTTGGGATCGGAGGTGCAGGGATTGGAGGGTGAGGGCTTGGGGATTGGAGGTGAGCAGGCTGCCGGGGATCGGAGGTGAGCGGCTGTGGCTGTGGGATCGGAGGTGTAGCGGCTGTGTGGATCAGGACGGTGAGGGGATTGGAGGTGGGCGGCTGTTGGGATCGGAAGGTGGGGGATCGGAGGGTGACGGCTGTTGGGGGAATCGGAGGTGAAGGGGATTGGAGGTGGAGCGGCTGTGGGGATCGGAGGTGAGCGGCTGCTGGGATCGGAGGTGCGGGGATCGGAAGTGAGCGGCTGCTGGGATCGGAGGTGCGGGGATTGGAGGTGAGCGGCTGTGGGGATCGGAGGTGAGCGGCTGTGGGGATCGAAGGTGCGGGGATTGGAGGTGAGCGGCTGTGGGGATCGGAGGTGTGGGGATCGGAGGTGCGGGGATCGGAGGTGAGCGGCTGAGGGGATCGGAGGTGCGGGGATCGGAGGTGAGCGGCTGCGGGGATCGGAGGTGCGGGGATCGGAGGTGAGCGGCTGTGGGGATCGGAGGTGCGGGGATCGGAGGTGAGCGGCTGCGGGGATCGGAGGTGAGCGGCTGCGGGGATCGGAGGTGAGCGGCTACTGGGAACGGAGGTGCGGGGATCGGAGGTGAGCGGCTGCGGGGATCGGAGGTGAGCGGCTGCGGGGATCGGAGGTGAGCGGTGCGGGGGATCGGCGGTGAGCGGTGCTGGGATCGGAGGTGCGGGGATCGGAGGTGTTCGGCTGCGTGGGATCTGAGCGTGAGCGGCTGCTGGTCGGAAGGTGCGGGGAGTCGGAAGTGTGCAGCGGCATGTGGGATCGGAGGTGCGGGGATCGGAGGTGAGCGGCTGCGGGGATCGGAGGTGAGCGGCTGTGGGGATCGGAGGTGAGCGGCTGTGGGGATTGGAGGTGCGGGGATCGGAGGTGAGCAGCTGTGGGGATCAGAGGTGAGCGGCTACTGGGAACGGAGGTTGCGGGGAATTGGAGGTTGGGGGATCGGAGTCGTGAGCGGCTGTGGGGATCGGAGCGTGAGCGGCCTGATGGGATCGGGAGGTGCGGGGGGATCGGAGGTTGAGCAGCTTGCGGGATTCGGAGGTGAGCGGCTGTGGGGACGGAAGGTGCGGGGATCGGGAGGTGAGCGGCTAGTGAGATCGGAGGTGAGCGGGTGTGGGGATCGGAGGTGCGGGGATTGGAGGTGAGCGGTTGTGGAGATAGGAGTGTCGAGGCGGGATGCGGGGATCGGAGGTGCGGGGATTGTGAGGGTGAGCGGTTGCGGTTGTGGGGATCGGAGGTGAGCGGCTGCGGGGGATCGGAGGTAGCGGATGAAGTCCTCCTGTGGGGATCGAGGTGCGGGATTGGAGTGTGTTCGGCTGTGGAGTTGGGAGGTTGCGGGGGGATCGGAGGTGAGCTTGATGCGGGGATCGGAGGTGAGCGGCTACTGGGAACGGAGGTGCGGGGATCGGAGGTGCGGGGATCGGAGGTGCGGGGATCGGAGGTGAGCGGCTGCGGGGATCGTAGGTGAGGGCGCTGCGGGGTTCGAGAGGTCCGGGGATTGGAGGTGAGAGGGCTGCTGGGATCGGAGGTGGGGCGAATCGAGTGTGAGCGGATGTGGGGGATCGGAAGGTGCGGGGGATCGGGAGGTTAGGTATTGTGAGCGGCTGCTGGGATCGGAGGTGAGCGGTTGCGGGGATCGGAGGTGAGCGGCTGCGGGGATCGGAGGTGCGGGGATTGGAGGTGAGCGGCTGCTGGGATCGGAGGTGCGGGGATCGGAGGTGATCGGCTGCGGGGATCGGAGGTGCGGGGATCGGAGGTGAGCGGCTGTGGGGATCGGAGGTGCGGGGATTGGAGGTGAGCGGCTGTGGGGATCGGAGGTGCGGGGATCGGAGGTGAGCGGCTGAGGGGATCGGAGGTTGTGCGGCTGATGGGGATCGAATGCTGCGGGGATGGAGGTGATCGGCTGCTGGAGGAAGGAGGTGTGCGGGGAACGGAGGTGAGCGGCGTGGGGATCGGAGGTGCGGGGATCGGAGGTGAGCGGCTGCGGGGATCGGAGGTGCGGGGATCGGAGGTGAGCGGCTGTGGGGATTGGAGGTGCGGGGATCGGAGGTGAGCAGCTGCGGGGATCGGAGGTGAGCGGCTACTGGGAACGGAGGTGCGGGGATTGGAGGTGCGGGGATCGGAGGTGAGCGGCTGCGGGGATCGGAGGTGAGCGGCTGCTGGGATCGGAGGTGCGGGGATCGGAGGTGAGCGGCTGCGGGGATCGGAGGTGAGCGGCTGTGGGGATCGGAGGTGCGGGGATCGGAGGTGAGCGGCTGCTGGGATCGGAGGTGCGGGGATTGGAGGTGAGCGGCTGTGGGGATCGGAGGTGAGCGGCTGTGGGGATCGGAGGTGCGGGGATTGGAGGTGAGCGGCTGTGGGGATCGGAGGTGAGCGGCTGCGGGGATCGGAGGTGAGCGGCTGTGGGGATCGGAGGTGCGGGGATTGGAGGTGAGCGGCTGTGGAGATTGGAGGTGCGGGGATCGGAGGTGAGCTGCTGCGGGGATCGGAGGTGAGCGGCTACTGGGAACGGAGGTGCGGGGATCGGAGGTGCGGGGATAGGAGGTGCGGGGATCGGAGGGAGCGGCGGGGATCGGAGGTGAGGGCGGTTGCGGGGATCTAGGGGTGAGCGGCTGCCGGGATCGGAGAGTGCGGGGAGTTGGGTGGTGAGAACGGCCTGCTGGGATCGGAGGTGCGCGGGATGGAGGTGATGCTGCGGGGATCGGACGGTGCGGGGACGGAAGGTGAGCGGCTGCTGGCGGATCGGAGCTGCGGGGATCGTGAGGTGAGCGGATGTGGGGCTGGAGGTGCGGGGGATCGGAGTGTGAGCGGCGGTGATGTGGTGGATCGGGAGGTGCGGGGAATCGGAGGTGAGCGGCTAGCGGGGATCGGAAGGTGCAGGTGAGCGGTTCGGGATCGGAGGTGAGCGGGATTCTGGGATCGAGGTGCGGGGGATCGGAGGTGAGCGGTCTGGCGGGGATCGGAGGTGAGCGACTGTGGGATCGGAGGTGCGGGGATCGGAGGTGAGCGGCTGTGGGGATCGGAGGTGCGAGAATCGGAGGTGAGCGGTAGCGGGGATCGGAGGGGAGCAGCGCTGAGCAGCTGATGAGAGAGAGAGAGAGATCCGTAAAACGCATGTTAAAAGCATACCAAACGGATCACAAACAGCATCAGCTGTTGCGTTTTTGGGATCCGTTTTTCGGATGCACATTAAAAAACGGATGCGTAAAACGGATCACAATTGTCGTGTGAACAAGCCCTTAAAGCTTAGTTGCCAGCTTTTGAAATTGAAAAAGCAGGAGAATGTAGAGGGCGGCCGCGCGTTAGCGGCAAAAAATTGCCATGGACACGCCCATCTTGTCGGTGATGCCACGCCCCTTCAAAAAGCCACACCACTCCACCTAAAACTGCATAAACGGCTATTGGAAGAAGGGCCAGGTAGGATTGCCTTATAGCACAGGTAGTAGCCCCCACATAACCAGGTAGTGCCCTTTCTGGAAGGTAGATGCCCCCTATTGATAGCAAGTAGATGCCCCCTTGTAGCCAGGTAGTTGCCCCCTCTGTAGACCAGGTAGAGCCACCTATGTAGCAGGTAGAGCCCCTCTTGTAGCCAGGTACAGCATATTTGTAGCCAGGGTAGATGCCCCCCTTTGTTGCAGGTAGATACCCCCTTGTTAGCCAGGTAGATGCCCCCTTTGTTGCCAGGTAGATGCCCCCTTTGTTGCCAGGTTGATGCCCCATTGTTTTAGCACAGGTAGCTGGATGCCCCCTTTGTTATCCAGAGGTAGTGCAACCCGATTGTTGCAGGTAGTGCCCCACCCATTGTAGCCAGGTAGTGCACCCTCATTGTAGCCTGGTAGTTCCCCCCCATTGTAAGCAGGTAGTGCCCCCTCTGGTTGCCAGGTAGACCCCCCCAATTGTAGCCAGTTATGTGCCCCTCCCTCTGTTGCCAGGTAGACCCCCCTATTGTAGCCAGGTAGTTGCCCCTCTGTTGCAGTAGACCCACCCATTGTAGCCAGGTAGGGGAGGGGCCCCCCTCTGTGCCAGGTTAGAGCCCCCTCTGTAGCCGGGATACAGCCAAAATTAAAAAATTGTAGCCAGGTAGATGCACCCCCTTTGTTAGCACAAGATAGATGGCCCCTTTGTTGTTGCCAGGTAGTTTGCCCCTTTGTTGCCAGGTAGATTGCCCCCAATTGTTAGACAGGTAAATGCCCCCTTTGTTTAGCCAGGGTTAGGACACCCATTTGTAGCCTGGGTAGTGCCCCCCCATTGTAGAATCAGGTAGTGACCCCCCCCACTCATTATAGTCCAAGGGAAGTGCCCACCCATTTAGCCAGGTAGTGCCCCTCTGTTGCCAGATAGACCCCCATCTTTGTGCCAGGTAGTGCTCCTCTGTTGCACAGGTAGATCCCCCCCTATTTGTAGCCAGGTAGTGCCCCCTCTGTGCCAGGTAGGACCCCCCCCATTGTGTAGCCAGGTAGTGCCCCCCTCTGTTGCCGGTTGACCCCCCCATTGTAGACAGGTAGTGCCCCCTCTGTTGCACAGGTAGACACCCCCCATTGTTAGCCAGGTAGTGGCCACCACCCTCTGTTTGCCAGGTAGACCCCCCCATTGTATAGCTGATATTAGTGACCCCATCTGTTGCAGGTTAGGACCCCCCCCATATTCTGTAGCTAGGTAGTGATCCCTCTGTTGCACAGGTAGACTCCACGATTGTAGCCAGGTAGAGCCCCTCTGTTGACAGGTAACCCCCCCATTGTAGCCAGGTAGAGCCCCTCTGTGCCAGGTACACCCCCCCATTGGTAGCATGGTAGAGCCCCCTCTGTTGCCAGATAGCCCCCCCATTGTAGCAAGTAGTGCCCCCCCTGTTGCCAGCTAGAGCTCCCCCCCATTGTGCTAGGTAGTGCCCCAAGATAAATATTAAAATATAAAAAATAATAAAAGCCACCTTACCTCACAGGATCCTGCCTGATACGGGACATCTCCCGACGACTGAGTGTCCTCCAGAGTCAGCAGGGGAGTAGTGCAGCGCGCGTCATACTCCCCTGCGACGACTATATGTATGTACAAGCGCTCACCGGCGCAACGTACATACAGTGGGAGAAGGGGAGGAGGGGAATGATCCCTTCTGCCTTCTCCTGTACTGATGACGGTGCGGTGCGCGCAACAAGTCAGTGAACTCGCCGGGGGTAGTGAGCGGACGCAGCGGAACGATCACACGCCTGTAGGAGCGGCCGGCGGCACTACAGCGCTACTCTTGCGCCGCGGTCCCACGCTGCTGCTGGCGGCGGGAGGAATGCACAACTCTGCCGGGAGGGTGGAGGGGGGGGACCCCCCATTAGCGGGACCCCCCCGCACAAAGCGGGAGGGGAGAGTTGGCACTGTATGCCTTTAAAGTTTCTCTACTGTTCAGCAGTAATGCAACCTGGAACTTCGCAGTTACTGTAGCTATATGTGTGCTTCATACGGTTGTAGTTTCTGTGTGTGACACGCACTCCAGCACAGCCCCACCGATCTCAGGCGCATTACCAAAGTAGTGCGACGCGACTGATAATGCGCTGATATTGGAGTGCGCATGATTAAAAACATAGCAAACAGGACTGAGCCAGTTTTCTGCTGAAAAGACGCCAGATTCTACGCAGTCCCACCATACCTACATTTGCCCTTAGGGATCTGTTCACATGGTGATTTTGATGCTGTTTTCGGAGCATTTCCTTGGCCAAAGCAGCGTCAAAAAAAGTTTTCAAAACACCCCCAGTTCATTTTCATTTTCATTGATTCCTATGTAAAACAGCGTTGTAGTTCCCAAGGTTTTTACTTGCGTTTTAGGCTCGGTCTACACGGCATCGGACAAAAAACTCACCGAAAACCAAATCCTAAAACTGTTCATAAAACTCAGTTTTCTGTCCAGTGCATTTCGAAAGCTGTTGAAAAAAATGTCAGTTTTTTGGCGCATTTTGCGTGTTTTTGCCGCTTTTTTTTGGGCAGATATGCAAACATTATAATTGCTATTGATTTCTGCAAAAAAACATGCTAAAAAATGGGCCAAAAAATATCTACCACTTTACATAGACTCCAATAGAAAATTTTCTGCCCTTCTCAGTCATTTTTTGCAACATGTTTCAAAAAACAAACCGCAAAAAAAAAAGCAGAAAAAAAACGTTCTGTGGAGACACCAGAAGGTTTTTACTGGTCAAGTCTGTAGGACCTCTCTTCAGTCATTTTTTCAGTGTTTTTAGAAAACCAAAAACAATCATTTTTGTGTGCGGTGGAGACATAGGGCCACACGTATGAAAACTGACTAGGTCTAAAATTCACCTTGTTGCCCATAGCAACCAATCAGAGCGCCCGTTTAATTTTTCCAGAGCACCATATGAAATTAAATGGGCACTGTGATTGGTTGCTATGGGCAACAAAGTGAATTTTAGACCTAGACCGTTTTCATACATGTGGCCCATAGCCTTAGGCGCTCCTTTGGACGTTGTTTTGGGCGCTGAAAAAGAAGCGTCGTGTCAATTCTTGAAGCATTTTCAACACTGAAAAACACCATAGGAATCAAAGGAGAGCTTCAAAACCTCATCCAAAACCTTGGTGCTGTTTTCCGTGGTGTTCTGTGCTGTTTTTGCCCCTGCTCTTAATTTGTGTTGCTGTTTCAGAGAGAAAACAGTGTTGGAAAACCTCGTCTGAAGAGGCGCTTTTTAGAAAAGGTTTTGATGCTGATTTGGACGCCGAAAATTCAGCGTCCAAATCAGCCGTGTGAACTTACCCTTATTGCAACACAAATTACAGCTAATCATTGGCATTCCCAGCAGCTGAGCATTTTGCAGTCAGCTTATTGTCACGAAAGACCTCCAATGCCTTAGAAAATTGCCCTTCATCTCAATAAGTGTAAGGGTATGTCCACACGATGTACTGCGCTGCCCGCTGGCCCCATAGACATGCATTACTCACGGCGCGAAAGCCAAGATATAAGAAGTTTGGCTGCAGTGGTCACAAGCAGGGCTGCCATCAGTCATCTATTAACCATTTCAGGGCCCCATACAGCCAAATGAAATGGGTTCCCCACCCATTACTAGTTCCTATTTTTTAACATATTAGTGGGCCCCTTTTTTTATTAGGGCCTCTGACAGGACTACTGCCCTATTGGCACCCCTGGTCACATGTCTCTGCTTAAATCATTGTGCGGAGCTGTTTCAAACGGTGATGTGTCACGGACCGTGCTGCGGACCTCATCCCGGTCCGCAGTCACGTCTGTCCCCCCTTCTTCTCGGCAGTCTCCAGCTGCCTGCAAGACTTGTGTTTTGGACCGTATGTGGAGCTCTCACCACCAATACCCATCCGCGCTCCTGCTCTCTCTTCTGCTGCGGCTCGGTGTGCACTCGTTTTCTAGGGCGCACGCGAGCTTGCTCTTCTGGATTTAACAAAATCTGGATTTTGCCCTTAACATCCAATTGGGTTCAACCGCTTCCTTTTTTAAGTGCTCCTCCCCCGTCTTGCTCCGCCACTTCGTTGGTGTTTGTGAGCTGTTAGTTTCTGGAGTTTATTGCGTCTTGTTTGGTGCTAGCTTGGTTGCAATAGGATCAGTTGTAGCTTAGGGACTTTTTTGGGGATATCTCAGGGACAAGAAGGTCTGGTGTCAGGGACAGCAGTAGTGTTAAGTCTAGGAAAAGATTTAGGGAGATTTAGTTACACCCCCTCCAAGACCACCACTGCCTTGCTAAAGAAAATGAGGGTAAAGGTTCAGGACTGGCCAATCATGTGTCCAGACCTAAACTCTATTGAGCATCTGTGGGGCATCCTCAAACGGAAGGCGACGGAGCACAACGTCTGTAACATCCACCAGCTCCGTGATGTCGTCATGGAGGAGGGAAGAGGATTCCAGTGACTGCAACCTGTGAAGCTCTAGTGTCCTCCATGCCCAAGAAAGTTAAGGCAGTGCTGGGAAATAATGGTGGCCACACAAAATATTGACACTTTGGGTACAATTTGTCCATTTTCACTTAGGGGTGTCCTCACTTTTGTTTTCAGCGGTTTACACATTGATAGTTGTGTGTTGAGTTATTCCGAGGGCACACCAAATTTACACTGTTAGGCCATGTTAACACGGCTTATTTTGGGACGTATTTCAGCCCGTAATTCGCGCCGTACTGAGCGAATTACAGGCTGAAATACGTCCCGGTCATTACGGTAGTCCACAGTTCTCATAGAGAACTATGGATTACGTCTCCTCTCCCTGCTCGCACAATCTGGCGAGCGGGGAGAGAAGTGACATGCTACTCATTCACGGCATATACGCGCCGTGGATAATGCAGATCTATGGGGTCGGCGCGCTACCGACACCCCCCCCCCCCGCCCCTGCCCCCCCCCCCGTCCCGCAATTAAACCGTGTGAACATAGCCTTAGGGTATGTTCACACTGCGTTTTGCGTCCATGTGAACATATGCTCTTAGTTGCGTCTAACAATGAGCAGTGTGATTTTACACTGCTCGCAATGTACAACACGTATCGGCGTTCACATGAGTAATCGCTGATGCGTGTTTACATTGTGTCTTTCTGATCTGTTCCAAGAATGTAAATGTCAATTCTTGGTCCGAAAGATGCAGCAGGACCCGTATTGTAAGTATAGGGTACGATCCGGCTGCATCCAACACACTTCCAAACACGCAGATGCGATTTTTGGATCCAACACGGACCCGAAATCGTACCCAAAAAAAGCAGGTAAAAAATTTTAAAAAAAACCCCAAAAACTGTCCCTGACTCTTTCCTTTGTTCGCGTTTTTCCCATGAAAAATATAATAAAATTTACAAAAATGTGGGGGAAGTACTCATTTTTTGTGAGACAGTATATGGGTTTGAGTGAGGCCTGGTTCACATCTGTGTTGGAGGTTCTGTTAGGAGCCTCCGTCATAGGTCCCAAAAAAAGATCGAAACAATAGCGCTATTTTTTCTGCTCAGATGATGGACACCATGACAGAAACCCGATGAACCCTATTAGAATTAATGGGGTCCATCTGATGAGTTGATGACTGTCATGAGACGTTACTTTTGTTTTTCTCTTACCATGATGGAACAGAAAAACGGAAAAAAAATCTCCAAATGTGAACCAGGCCTTAGTTGCTTCAAAAAAGAAAGGGAACCCTTTCCATTTCCATAGTACAACATACATTCACCTATACTTTGCACAGTATTTCACTATTTCTAGGGCATCAGTTTGTGCTCCAGAGCTGCTATTCCTACCCTAAGGCCATGTTCACACGGCTTAAAACTGGACGTATTTCAGTCCGTAATTACGCGCCGAAGTGCGCAAATTACAGCTGAAATCCCCCCCGTCATTCGGTAATCCACAGTTTCATAGAGAACTAGGGTTACGTTCCCCTCCCCCCGTGGGCAAATCCGCGGGGGGGGAGAAAAGTGACATGGAATTAATAGCGGCGTATCGCACCGGGGGTAAACAAGTCTAGGGGCCGGCGAAGTGCCGGCCCCCTGCTCCTGCCCAGCCCTGTCCCCATGGCTTAATTGCGGGCGAAAAATTTTACCCTAAAAATACCCCTGTAAACCAGCCTAACTGAAAAGTAAGTTAGCCTATCCCATGAACAGACCATGGAGAGTTGCTTTGGGCTTGGGAAATTCAATCCACATACAGAATGGGCCGCATTTATGAAAACTGACTAAGCGTAAGACTGCCCTTTTGCACTAGCAACCAATCAGAGCGCGCGTTATTTTTCGAGAGGGTATACCTCCATTAAATTTTTTTGGTACCATTTTTATTATTGAAATTTTTCCAGTAGCCGCTGCATTTTCCCCCTAGGGTTATACTTGAGTCAATAATTTTCCCAGTTTTTTTGGGTAAATTTGGGGCTTCACTTTTGTTTGGGTGTTATACCAATACGGTAAGCTGGCTTGATTAGCTTTCACTAAGGCCCGTTCACACCGCTTAAAAAGGGCCGTATTTCGGGCCTAATTACGCGCGAAGTGCGCAAATTAAGGGTGAAAACAGCCCATTTATTTCGGGAATCCCAGCTCTCATAGAGAACTATGGATTACGTTTCCTCTCCCTGCTCGGCGAATACGCCGAGGGGGGGTAAATTTACATGTGAAATTTCAGCGGCGATAGACCCCAAACAAAAATTTTTTAAGGGGGCCCCCTGTCCCTGTCCCCCCCCGCCCCCCCCATCGTAACTGCGGGGCGTAATTAGTCCCACAGTTAAACCCTGGAAATGCCTTAGCGTAAGTTTAGACGGCATAATGAGCGATATACTTAAAAACCTTCCACCCCCATTCACTTTTATTTTTTTTTTTTTTTTTTTTTTACCTCTTTCCCCCCCCCCCCCCAAAACGGGGGGGGGGGGGTCCCCCGTTTTGGGGGGGGGGTTAGGGGGGGGGGAAGACGGCAGGTAATCATAGCTCAATGAGAGCTATGAATTAGCATATTTGTAATTGTAATGCGTAATTCAGGCGTATTGCAGCACAATTACACACCAAGTTTCACCATGCAAATACGCTGTGTAAACATACCCTTGTATGTTCACAACGCTTTTTGCGCGCGTACGGTACGCACCGCAATACATCAGGTGTTTTAGAACTACACACTGGCTAGCACGTACTTCTAAAGCACTCTGGCCTGGACCCCATTCACTTTCATTTTCCCCTGTGTGTAAACACTGGGAACAAGTGACATGTCACTTCTTTCTCTCGCCGCATAAAACACGTTGGAGAAAATGGCAGGTATCATACTTCAATGAAAACTAGATTTTCCTATTTGGGGGCGTAATTTGGGCGTATTGCAGCCCAATAAGCCGGGTGTTTTAGAACTATGCACTGGCTACTTCTAAGATGCTCAGGTCCTGGCCCCATTCGACGCCGGGAAGAAGTAACAAGTCACTTCGTTCTCTCGGGGCGTAAAACGCGTCGGAGAAAATGGCAGGTAATCATAGATTTCAAGGATTTACTGTATTTGCAATCTGTACTTTGGGTGTACTGCAACGCAATTACGCCCCGAAATACGGAACGCAAATACTCTGTAGAACTACCCTAAAAAATTTTTTATAAATGGGCCCAAAAACTTCCCAAAATCTTCCCCAGCCGCTTTCAGCTTGTGTGTAGAAGGGGGGGTGTGATTTGTTTGAATTTCAATATGACCTCAATAAAACCCCAG